>QLOI01002454.1:0-33603 GCA_003313605.1 Tuber umbilicatum | reverse complement strand
GCAAGGCACAGACCGTGTGTCAGATGGCGCCATCACCAAGACTTTTGTCTAGTGACTGTATCATGTCTCCTTCCCGACCCCGTGGGAATGAACGATTCACAGCTTGAGAAAAAGCCAGTCCACCTCGATTTGCGTGGAAGCATCGTCCGGCGCAATTTCAGCCGAAGGCTTTTTTTTCAAGAGCAGCGCACCTCATGCCGGAAGGGCGGACACCGTTCCCGAAGCGGTATACGGAGTGCACGCTTCCCAAGGGGCTTTCCTCACTGTTCTTCTGGTGGTCGGTGCTGTGATGGATCGGAGGTGCGAAACGGTGAATCGCTTTTGCAGAGTTTGGGTCAGAGGCACATAAGTCGCTGCTACGCAGAAAGTTGTGCTTCTGGGGAGTGTACGCTATTTCGAGCCTGCGGATGGGCCATTCTAGATTTTTCAAAACTTGGATCGGGCTCGATACTTTGCAGATCACTAATAAGTTGGCCCTCGAGTCGCCGGTATTCCGTGGTGCGGCTATTGTGTGTACTTGAGGTACGAGTACTCTATTGTAACATTGGGCGTCTTGGCATTATCTACTCATGGGCGATTTCAACCGGGTCTATCATTGTCTGGAGTAATAAATGTAGTACAGGTATGAGCTCGAGGAGAGATAGAAGATAAAGCAGAACGGTCGGACTCCGGGTCCAGTATCGGTAGTCTAACTTCGGGGCTAGAAGAGATTGCTTATCGCTCGGTGTTTTTGCACCCTTGAGGGTAGAATGGAGGGATTCCAGAGTCACGAGTGAGGGTTTATAGGGGTGTGGTACTGTGCTGTGCTGGATGCTTCTACCATAACTTGGTGCGCAGTGTGGCTGGGGGTGTATGACGAGGTTATGGGTTTTGATCCGCTGGATATGGCATAGTGCACTGCACCGGGGTCTATTGTTTCCAAGGAAATGTCGTATGATATGAGGTGGGAGGAAGTCGACGATGGGTGTGGAAACAGATAGAATGACGATGCCACGACACCGATAAGCGGGGGGATCGTGGGGCAATTCATGGCCGGGTTCAGAAAGAATTTATTCATTCAGGCAACCTAGGGAGGGAGGGAAGGAAATATGCAAATGGGGAGGGAAAGAGAAGGGTCCGGAAGATTGGCGGGACTGCCTTTGTTTGCTATACCGCAAGTATGAGTACGTTTTAAGTGCAATACTGTACTTGCAAGTCCTCATATCCGGGATACTAAGAAACCTCTTCTGGAGATCTGATGTAGCCTCACTCTACTGTATTGTCAGGGACGTCAGTACGAGTACGGTAGCCGGAGTATCACGGTGGTACTTTGCCAAGACAATATCCCTCGGCTCCAGCCGCCACGACCACGGACGGGGGCTGCGGATCTCCGGTTTACCGTATTAGATAAGAGAAAATACGATAGGAATATCATATCTCAAGTTTTCACCGAGATACCGGTATCGGGGTTTAGAACTGAGCCAAACGTTTATCAACGGGAGAACGACAGGGACATGTTAATTGCTGTTAATCCCCTTGACTAAAGTAATTACTGAATATATACTTAGTAAGTATCTCAGGGGATTAAACCGCTTGGCAATTTCACGTCATATTACTAATCCGGGGTGAATGAATGTCCGCCCTGCGGTATCATAAAGGGTCCCTCGTCATATTTCCCAGAACGGTACTTAAGGCACGTCATACAATCCCCTGGTCGGTACAGGTGTACTTTATACGCAGGGACTAGTTGGCTTGCATCGTTGCCAGCATTTTTAAAAAGGATGTTAGTGCCAGCCTGGTCGCTAATTGGTCAAGTTAGGCAAGTGGGAGCGAATGACAGAGGGGGTTCTGTTCGGGGGGTCATCCTCTCGCGGTAGGAATCATCAGTTGATGCACTTCCAAAATTTGATGTTGGTTTGTTGGTTTGGTGCTTGTATTTGTGAGTCCCCGGCTTCCCCTGGCTCAAGCGACTTCTAACTTAGAGAAGGGTACAGTGTGAATACGAGTGAACTTTGCTCGGGGCCAGCAAAATGCGGGAGCGTGGGGGGACTTTACGTGGGGGTGTGATGCAAGGTTCCTCTAAGGCACCGGCGAGGCTATTACCGGCTTATTTTCCGGGCCCTTCGGAGGTAGTTTTATTGGGCACTTTATACTGGCTTCCGTCAGGCTGCTCACGGATGGCGACTCGCTCCGCGGGGGTTTGAACATGGGTGGGCATACGGTGACGCACGAGTACAGTACATAAGACACCGGTACCCGCCCCGTCACGGGAAAGCCTTCTCTCACCTCGAAGCACAAACACACGGAGATGGTAGTTACTCGGTTGGAGATTACGGAATGGGATTTCAATACAGCCGACTTCCGTGGTAATATTGTTTTGGTGTGGGTTTATAGGAGTGGGTTTGGTGGGGTGGTAATGATACTCTTCCGGTGGGGGAATATCGACCCTACCGGGGCGGAGATAACTGGGGGAACAATGATCTGGTGGTAGCCCGTCCTCCCCAGGGGAGCGCGATTCTTAGTGCTTCCGGTCCTGGCGAGGAGTTTTCCCGGGGGTTTTGAAGAAGGGCGGAGAAGATGGGCCTCGGGGTAGGTTGGCGTGCCTTCTTGGATGTGGGGCCCCGCACGGACTCTAGGGGGGTCATGTCCAAGGAAACCTGCCGACGGAGGTTGCTATGGGGGCTGTCTGGGAAGTTTTCCGGGCTGATCGGTACATAGCAAGATCGGTAAGGTTTGTTCACTACCGTTGGCAATCACGAGATACCAATATATACTGACAGTCTATCTTGAGATGATTTATATTGTGGAAGAAGGCAGACAACTTAACACTTGATTTCACATCAACGAACACGAGCTTGCGGATATCCTTTAAATAACTAAACAAGAGAAAAGTACGAATGGCTAGAGAACCCCTAGCACCCGAGGACCGTATATATTTGCTAGTGGGTCCCACCTCGTCGAGAAATTCTGCAGCCCGCTACCGCGGTCCGCTGTCCTCACACCGAGACTGCGAGATGGTGGTTCACCCTATTGGGTATGTGGTCTTTGACAAACGTGCCATCCTCGAATGTCGCCGGGCCCGGCGGACTATGAATAGTGGTCTCGACTGTCCAGTCTTCCCTGCAGTATCCCCGTGGGGCCACCGACCCCCAGCCCGTTGCGAACTCGAACTCTGATTACCGAGTGCTTAGTTGTGCTTATTTCCGTTTTACACGACGCATAGCAATGAACTGGTCTTAAGCTGGGCCGGCAGTGCTTGTCCTGGAACCCCTTGGACACCGGCGAGCACGCAGCCGTCATGGGATATTGTGGACTTGATTTGGAGACTGGGTACTGGTATCCCCCAACAATCTGCGAATCGCTGGCAAGTTATAGCAAGGTGGAAAGGTAGAGTCTATTGCTGTATAGGTGTGGGAGTGGCGCTCCCGGAGGGCCCACATCTTTCTACTAGAGGGTTGGTTTAAACCGGTTTCTTCATGGGAACGCTATGGAAAGAATTTGGTTGTAATATAGAAGCTTATGTAACCTTGTTTTGTAATTGCTCACCCAATTCCTACCGAGGAGGCCAGATCAAGTGATAATTTTGTAAGAGGGGTATCTTTCAATTACTATTCTTGTGGATGCTTTTTAAACTCAGAACTACTTGGGGTGAGATTAAATGTCCGGAAAAGGTGACTTGCCACAACGCCATGAACAGTAATTGCCACTTAAGGTGCCGGAAGCTGGAGGTACATAGAAATTATGTAGAGATACATTCAAGCTACATATAATTCAACACCATAATATTCACACAAAATACACTACCTCTGATACAAGTTTCCTCCTCCCTGGGCAGCAACTATCACTACCCAATTCTTTATATCCCGTATAAACTTATTTGTAACTTCAAGTGGTATGTTGTTCCACTCCTCACGCCAGGCCTTGATTGTGGCCTCCTTTGTAGTTGGAAATCGTGCGCGCTGTGATATCTTCCAGCAGATATAATCCCAAACCCACTCAATAGGGTTGAGATCCGGTGAGGCTAGTAAACCTGTCAGTATAAAGCTAGTTTAAAAGGAAGTGAATAAGAATGCCTACATGCTGGCCAATCTATTTTGTTAATTCCTTGCTCGTGGTGGTAAGCATTGAGGTGTTTTGCTCAATGAGGTCCAGCACCATCTTCCATAAGCTGTATCTGACCTAGCTCACCACATTGAGCAGACTCTACCATTCTATGGTAAAAGGGATACAAAAGTGGTTTACAGATACTTTCTCTATACCTGAACCAGTCTATTCCACCTTTTCTCTTCTTTCCTCTTGTTTTTTTTATTACTCGATATGGATTTTTCGGCCTTCCTTGAGGACGTTGGCCTTTCGGTAATGCTCGTCTTCTTGCCATTCCCTCCTCATACCACTCCTTATAAAGGCGTTATGCAGTAGCTTCAGCCATGCTATCCTCTTCTGCAAGTATTTCTAATGCAGCGTCCCCTCTCTTCCTCTGTCTCTTCCTCCCAAAAAAAGACTGGCGAATCCTTACAAGCAATTCCGTAGGTTATAGCTCCCCAAAACATGAGACGCACATCGCCAGGCCTCTCTAAATCAACACAGTCTGGGTGGTACTCTTTGTCGGGCTTTCTGATAACTCGTCGAGGACCGTAATGGGTTCCAACCAGAAAATACATCTCATCTGCCCAGATCCATCCATTTCAATAGCCTTCAACTGGCTTAGTCTTGCGCTCTTCACGGAATCGACTTCGTGCCCCACGGTTTGGCTTCGATACCGCTGGCTTAGTGTGGGGAATATGTAAGGTGTAGCCTTTCTTCTTGAGAATCCTTGCTACTTGGGTATAATGAATTGAAAAAGGGAGTTCTTTAGCAAGTTGGGTGAAGGTCTTATGTCATTGGGTACGATTCCTGGTTGCATATTCGACCACAGTTTGACAATCCTCCTCACTAAACTTTCTCGGTCTACCGGGACGCTGGTTTGGGTTTAAGGCAGATGTATCAAGTGGAAGCTGGGCGGGGCTTGGAGCACAGTTTTCTTTTTCCTTCTGGGAATGTAGTTGTACGTGTTTGATGATTCCTGCAACAGTTGACCGGGGGATATTGGTAATTGATTGGATTTCCTCTAGCTTATGACCGGCCTTTTGTAGTGCAATAACAGCACCCCTTTTGCCCACATCAACCTCGTGGCGACCTAGTACTTGTATCAGTATTATATCCTTTCAGTACGTGGTAAGAAAATCTGACTGACAGGGCTTTTGCCTTGCTTTCTCTGCTTGATTTATACTGACAACGATGCCAACTCTGAGGTTTGGTGTATAGTATGGCTGAAATTAAAATGTTCCGCCTAAATTGTTGGTGTTATGTATCTTTGGTTGACGTCAATGTACCTCCGGCTTCCGGCACCTTAAGTGGCGATTACGGTTCATGGCGTTGTGGCAAGTCACCTTTTCCGGACGTTTAATCTCACCCCAAGTAGTGGTTCCAATTTAGCTGACGGACACTTCGCCACTTGATATGCAAACCGGGGGATCTCTTCGTTCCTCCCGCCCTCCAACTCCTATCTACTATTGATTAGCGTTCGCTACGCTTAGCACGGGGCCTCCAATTGGCAAACACGGATCCAAAAAAAACACACCAAAACGCAGGATAAACCAGGTTACACGAGGCTCCGGAGGGCAGCGCCCCTCAACACCATTCAGGACAAACATTGATCAAGACAAACATTGCCGTAGTTGATGCAAGCACGCCAAGTTCCCAATACCACATTTACTACCAGGCGCCCTCTCCAGACTTGCAGTTATTGCTGTTGTCTTTTGCAAAGAGAATCTTGGAATTCGTAGGTGTGTTCGGTCAAGGTGCTTCCTTTGATCGCAAAATTTGGCGAATTGATAGCTCTGTCTATTGCCGTCTGCTGCTAGGATGGGGCAGCGAATAAGGTTATGGGGATTCGGAGGTTCCGTGAGAATGCTGGCTGCGTTGTGAGACTATCGAACTAAATGGTTGCCAAACTGTTATTGGATATAATAGCTATATATCTACCAGAGGCTAGTCGATGAGTGCAGGAATAGCTTCGATAGTTAGTAAAACGTTAGTGAGCCAGACATGCAAAACCGAATAGTAACCCACCGACACAGGTACTCGTCTACTCAGTCCCAATACGAAGCAGACAAGACCATCACCTAGCAAGTGAACACATCCAGACCACCGCTTCAAACAAGCAGAGTTATAAAATCTGCACTCCAGGAAAACGACCGAACTAGTTTCACACGCGGAATACCACCATCCGTGAACGCGCCCCATCACCGTTTTCCCTCAAACCTCATTTCACCGTTACCAAACCCACCATAGTAAGATACGATACAGACAATGCCCCATCACGCCTCAAACCGCAGCCCGCTCGCAAACACCCCGGGACGCTAAAGAGCGTACCATATATCGGGATGAACGAACCCGCCCGAGTACGATCCCACCCGCAAATCACCACGAGCCGTCTTTTCCGGACATTTTCCATTACGGGCCGAAAAGCTTACCATGCGGCGAATCCGGGCTGGGCTGTATTCGACTGCCGTATTTTACCTCACCGACTGTCACAGGCTTGGGATGGGTTGTTCTTAAACTGGTGGTGATCGGTGCTCTGCTGGGGTGTTTTTGTTTGTCGATTCGCTCGCGTGCTGTGATACTCTCCGAGCCTGCTTGAGGAGACGACTGGTACATGTAGGCTCCATGGCAAACTGGAGTATGGGCTTCACTGCTAAATGGGATTGTGGCTTTGGTTTTGTTTCTGGGTGTGAGTGCTCCTTATGGGTGGGTAGTACGTTGTTTACAGGATGTGGTGTCGCCTTTTCTTTTTGCTTTTGCTTCTGTGGTATGTTTCGTCCGGTGCTGACATCCGCTTGGAATAGTTGGTTTTTGAGGTTTTTGAGTGGTGATTAGTTTATAGCAGGTCGGGGTGGCTTGGCGGGATTGGTATTGGGGTTTGGAAGCGGTTTCCGTTTGTGTTGATGGGGTATACGCTTATTGGGCACTTTATTTACAAGGTTTTTATATTCTATCTATTTATAATACACCAGGAGAGCAAAGGCAGGTCGTTAACTAGTCGTCAGACTTCCTCCGGAACATGGCAAAGAAGCCGCCGCCAACTAGACGGTCTCCGACGCTTGGTCTGCAGATGAAGGCTTCCGGCACGGGTGGAAGCGGTGCATGGTCTGGGGGAGGAGGGGGCTGCTCCGGGACAGGTGATGCCGGGGGAGTCAGTTCCTCCCCCTCACTCTCCTGGATCTCCTCCTCCTTCTTGGCCCTCGCTCTGATAAGCGCCGGCCGTACGTCCCATGCCCTCAATCCAGCGCCGACCCCAGTTCCGCCGGGAAACTCCAAAACCCTTTCGCAAAACAGCCCACTTCCCTTAACTCTGGCCACGGCGACCATAATCTGGCTAACACTCGGACACCAAACGCCCACGACCCCATCCGGCCTCAAACAGCGCATGACATCGAACAGGTACTCCTCAGGTCCGGGTAGGTCCAGCATGGCATGCGTCAGGAACGGCTTCCCATCGCGGACGGATAGCTGCTCGCGGCACCAGGTGCCCGGGTCGCAGACGTGGAAGCGGACGTTGCGGAGATAGATGCCCCGACGGAAGTTTGATACGACCTTTTGCGCGCGTGCGGAGTGTGCGGCCGATACGTCCATTGTGTGCAGCAGGGCGCTTGTGCAGGGTGATAACGCGCGGGAGAGATAGAGCGTTAGCGAGCCATGGCCCGTGCCCGCTTCCAGGACCTCCACCGGTTCCTCATCGCTGTCGCGGCTGTCATCGCGCTCGGTTCTGGGGGTGACGTGGATATCGAGTAACGATACGATCGTCGCAGCGTCGATCGGATAGACCGGGGTTACAAGACGCCGCACGGAAACGATGTACTCTTCCAGCGTTGGAAAGGCGATTCGGAACTTTACACCCTTCGGCGTCGTCACGATTTCCCGCGGTCGCTTGCCGATGATGTCGCTGTGTGAGATTGTGCCTCGGGGGGTTTCGAAGGTTTTGCCCTGCGTCAGGGATTTGGTGAGGTATGTTCTTGTAGGGTCCTGGACCGGGCGGAGGAGGGCTATATCGTTCTCTGGAGCGGACCATTTTAGTAAATTGCATCAAGAGGTTGGGAGTGAGCGGGGGGGATACCGCTAAACACGCTCTGAGCAGAAGAACTCCACCGCCGGATCGACGGGTTGGGAATTGAAGGAAGACGTGGGCGAAACATGCTTGCCTATCCAACGAATTGAATCCCTACCGTAACTCCTCTCATGTCATGTGTGTGAAACAATGTCGGCGGGAAAGGGAAGGAGGAAGGGAAGAGGAAAAAAGAAAATTCCCGCTGATTCCATCAAACTTCCAATCTCGTTTACCCGCTCTCAGGTGAACCTTTGAAGCCTACGAGTAACTTACCGGTTGCACAACACTTAACTGTAGGTTGCCTGAAGAACCCTAACCCTTTGGAGCCTCATCCATCGGATAAACCCACTGTTATTATACATCGCTTTACCGAGACTTTATGTATGCAGGGTAAGCCGACCAGACAGCTAGCAGGCGGAAAAACATGATAATTGCTGTAACCGCACAAAGCTCAACTCTCGGCGAGAGTGCAGTGAAGCAAAGTGAAGCCTCCGAACCAGGATATGGGACTGGACGGTAGGCTACGCGATTGTGCTCGAGTACTCCTACAAGTAGCGCACCAGCGCGGTTGTAAAACGGACCACGAGTACCGTAAATCCCTCGAACTTGGCTCTTTTCTGGGAAATGGCTCGCCCCTTGATTTACACAACTCTTGGTGGCCTCTGTTCAGGTGTAGGCCGGGGAGGACGGTGGTGCTCCTGCACTGACACAGTACCCTATCGGTATCTCCCTTCCCCCCACCTTTACGCAGAATTTTTTTTTTCCCAACAAGTGGTCGAGTGCGGTAGCGATTTATGGTGGTTGTTCCTGGGGTTGATTGGATTTTTTTCTCTCCCTTCCGCATCCGGTTAGTATGATGGAAGGGTGCAGAGGGAGGATGTGATGTGATTCCGTGATGAAATTGTCAACGGCTATTCAAAAATTTCACGGTAGTTTTTCGAGATGGCGTTCGCTGTTTTTCGGGTGCCACCGCGG
This sequence comes from Tuber umbilicatum, assembly GCA_003313605.1. NCBI lineage: Eukaryota > Fungi > Ascomycota > Pezizomycetes > Pezizales > Tuberaceae > Tuber > Tuber umbilicatum. Next base: position 24,503 of record QLOI01002454.1, on the reverse strand, counting down.
TGGGGGTGCTTTCTCCCCATGGTATGATGGTGCTTTGGGTGCGAGAGGAGAGGGAAATGTTTGGTCGTGGGGTTTGGGGTACGGTATTCTCGTGGTCGAGGGATCCTGGATTACGGTTTACTCTTCTCCACGAGGGAAAATTGAACAGTTTCACTCTGCAGTACGGCAGTCTTACGGTCTCGTCCCATTCCATCCCATCCTGCCCGTTACCGTCGTGGACTTGCCGGCACTGCAAACTTCCCAACAATCTCCTCCTTCTTTTCCTTCCTTCTCTCCTGCCATTCTTTCCTCGGCTCCACATTCTAAACTCTTGCCCGCAATGATCCCCATTCCGGCAGGTCAGTGCGCCGCCTACAAGTAACCAATTACCCCACGGTCTGGCATGAACCCATCATGTGCGTTCGGTGCGTTGCTTGTTTCCGGGCTAACGTTGAGGTGCGTGGCTTGGCGCTTCCGCCTCACATATGGTCAGGGAGTCACATGCATGCATGGGAGGGGGTCCTTGACTTATCATTGCGGTATCGTAATACCGGTGGAGTAGTACTTTTCATACCGGTAGTACATTACAGTACAAGGCATAGGCTACTTGTAGTCGCTTGTCCGTCCCTTACAGATGGATGTGATACGGATAGCATAAGGGGCAGATTGATCTAGATGTGATGGGAGGAAAGGGGAAGAGGGAATACCCTACCCTTCTCGTACACAGTACCGGCACGGAGGGGAAGGTCGGTATCCTTCCACTGCATTGTGAGGTATGATACCGGCCGGGGGTATTGCATTGTGTCTGTCGGGTATCACACTCGTTTCGCTTGAGGCATCCTCTTCACTTTATCAAGCTTCTCGATAACTTCCGCATACAACTCACTCTGAGACCCAATGCCAAGCAACAGTAGACGGTACTTTACCAACCAGCGGACCACTATTAATTTAATTACGGTACCTGACGCGAAATGCACCCCCCTTCCTTGAAAGTAACGAAAAAAAAGAAAAAAGGAAAAAAAAAAGCCAAAACTGACCTCTTTCCCTCCCTCCAAGTCCAGGTGACTTGTTTGATTTGGGCACGCCAATAGCGCTCCGTCCGCCCGCTTCTCGCTTTCCCTCTTTCTCTCTCCCTCGCGACCCTTTCCCTCCTTCACGCTCGCTCGCTGCTGTGCATAGCACATGTTCTGTCTTGCTATGCCCGCTTTTTTCTTCATGCTCGGTTACCTACTGACTTATGGTGCTGACACGGGCTTGTGATACGTTACCTCACACCTACCTTGGGTTATGTATGTACGGGTACAGCACGGGTTCACATATCGTTGCTAATAGTCCAAACCGGACCAAGGCAAACCTCCAATTCCAATCCCAATCTCCTATCCATCCCACCTCATTCCACCCCCAACAATTCCGCGTTTGAAACTGGTGCCGTACGCAGTATTATATAACCACCCGCAGCCCACCGCACCTGCTCTTCCCCTCTTCTCTCGGCCCCCGCTTGTCCATTTGTTCGTGTACCGGAGGAAAACCCGAGATTTGGGCACCATGACGACGACGACGAGAACCACATCCCCATTATCCTACACCTCGAGCACCACCTACCACACCACAACCCTGGAACCCCAGGGCTTGAGTCCGCCGCCAACAAGACGGCAGCGAAGTCACAGCGCCAACAGCCACAATAGCTGGTGGAGCGCGGAGGAGCCGTCACCGTCCCCGCTAGCGGCGTGGGGGATCAGCATGACTACGACGACGACGGGAGCGGGTGCGGGTTCGCTAAGGAAACAGAAAACCTCGGCGACGATGGGAACGGGAACACCGGGGCGGAGGAGAGGACAGGCTTCTTGTTCCAGAGCTATTACTGCTCCGAGTTCGAGTTCGAGTTCGGGCTCAACGATACGTCCGCTCTACCAACTTCATTATAACCCACACCACCATCACCATCACCACCCCACCTCATCATCAGCATCCCCCGTCACTACCGCCACCCCCTCCTTCTCCTCGTCCTCGTCGACGTCATCGTACACCTCCACCCATCCAACCCTATCGCCGACACTGCCATACAATACACCGATAGATTGGAAAGGGAACGCTGCCCGCCGAGCAGAATACGCTGCGCTCGACCGCCGTCGCCAAGGCGTTACGGGGTTCTTCCGTCGCGCCGCCGCCTGCTGCTTCGGCCGCGCCGGGAATGAGTTCTGGGAGGAGAAGTGTGGCGATGATGGGGGCAGTGTGCGGCGCTATCGGCTTGCATTGCCGGCCGAGGAGGAAGAGGAGGACTCTTCTTCCCAGAAGGAGGGGGAGAAAGGGGGGGTTAGGGCTTGGCGTTGATTGAGTAGAGGAGGGGAAGAACAATCGGTTGTTTCATTATATCTATTCAGCGAGGAGTTTGTCTTGTTTTGGGTGGGGAGTTTTTTTGTTGCATTTTTGCATTTTCCCTTTTTTCCCTCGTTGTATTATTTTACATCTTGATCCGTTGGGGATCGGATCGGATTGGGTGGTGCTGAGATAGATTTTTCTTCCAGTCTATCATACAGTGTATGGTGTTTTCGGTGGGTATGACAGTACTTATTGTGCCGTACAGTATAAGTAGATGTTATTCCTTCCCTTCCATTTTTTCCATTTTCTTGTGTTTCCGCGTTGCACACTGAGGTATTACTAGGGATGCCGTACGTGATATGAGCACGAGATCGTACAATCCGTTCATCCGTCCGTCACGAACGTCATCAAATTTGTTTATAGTAATCAAGTCAAGTTAACGTCAGGAGTTCTTTTCTTTCTTTCGCGATTTTGCTATGCTATGCTATGCCGTTTTGTCCTCTCCTGCTCCGGATACGTTTCTTGTCTACACTTACCGTTTCCCAATAATTAATAATTTATGCCTGCCCTTGGCAGTCACCGTCGGAGTTTGCTATTTCCATTCTGACCATACTCGGGTACCGCCATACATGTCATACCCTTTCCACCCACTTCTGTTCTTTCTTATCGTTGCCGTTCTAATTAATCATCGCGGTTCCCGTCCTATTAATGTATTTCTCTGCACAAGCAACTCGCGTTTCCACCGCGCTACCTACACAGCACGGCGCTGCGCAGGATGGGGAGTGACGCTATTCGAATGCGCTACACACGACATGCACATTCCACGGAGGCTGGTGTCGAGTCATGTTTTCCCACCTGCTCTTCCAGCGGATAGTGTCGTTGGAGGGTGCGGCGCTATATATCGAACGTCGGTAGGTTGCGGATCGGACTGGGCAAGTTTGGTCATTTGATGTCGAAGATTAGGTCTTCCTCTTTTGATGTGCTCCTCCTTCCTCTCGAGGTGTCGTTCCGTTCGGTATCATACTGGCTAAGTTGGAGTCACACCTAAACGAAATATTTTCACATCATGTGACGTCGCTCTTGCTGTCCCCGGATGCCCCCCATCGCCCCCGGCCGCTACTTACTATTCCCGGCCGTCCTCGACCGATCCCAACCGCTCACCCCCTGTCCTGAATTAACGTGTCTCAATCTAAGGGCTTTGCCGTCCGCCCACGAAATATGTAAGGAAGGGAGGGTATACTGGAGATTTTCCGATTCAGATATGAGGATCTGCATTCGCCCGCGGGTGGGGATTGAGGGTTGTGGCGGAACGGAATTGGGATACCGCACTGCAGGGTGGAGACTTTCGGCCCGCATGAAAGTCACCCGCCGGTTTCCAAGTAGTGAAACCTGTTGCCGGAATACCGGTAGAGAGAGAGCCCGTGAATGCCATTCGGGTAAGATTTGGTAGCCGGTGTTCGTAGAGACTGCACCATTGGGTAATGTCCGTGCTCCGGACCGCTTCTGGCCCTGGTGGGCAAACGGCAACTTGGGACTCCGTCGGATCATTATCTAGTTCGCCATCCAATGTGTACAGAGACAGGCATATATAGATAGAGTGATCAGCGGTGATTATGCATACGTGAGTAACGTTTGGGTAATACCCCGATTGAATGAACTGATCTGACCGGGTGGTTCCAGCTTGAGCATGATCTGGCCAAGGGGCTCCCATGATTGAGGTGATGGAGCAAAATTCGAAGTGGCGTCCAATTTCATCCCTCATGAGTGCGGAGCATTGACCAGATTCACAGCGTCCATGTCTTCAAATGTGGCCCAAGTGGGGAAAGCAAAGTATTAGAGTTAAATTACCTACCTAGCTCAGTCACTTAAGATACAGTGCATATCGAGCGGGAAATAAAGAGGAGAAGTATAAAAGCAAACAGTAATAGTACAGTACAACCACAGGCAAGTAATCAAAATGATGGTGGTACTGTACTCTACACAAAAATGGGCTACATTTCTAACAAGACCCTTTGCAACACCCATCCGCATCACCAACACCACCGCTCAAGGAGGTCTGCGTTTGCGTTCGCCTTGAGCCGTTCCATCCCATCCGCTTGTTGAAAGCTTCGCGGTTCTTAATGTAACCTATAACGAAACTTGTCACGGTCTGACAGATACTATCAGCACTAGATCCAAGTCAAAGAGCAGTACGTAATCAAATCACACATACCCCTGACGCAACTGTAAGGGCGAACGATCCCCAAACGAGCGCTCTATCTTGCCGACAGATCCTCTCAATCTTGGCACGGATCCCGGAATACTCTTCGCGGGCCCTCTTAATCTTGGCATATAATACCTCGTTTATCTCCGAACCCATTTCCCCGGCCTTGGCGTTCAATTCCGAAGGCAGCTCTCCGATAGTCTTACTGGTATCGCCTTTGAATGCTCCGGGTTTCTGTCGGGAACTCGAATCAGTATCGTGAACTATTTACCTATATCGCTGTCGCTGCGGACTATATCATACCTTTGACTGGAACAAGCTGGGGGGGTACGCATAGTAGACATCATGGCCCCAATCACTTCTAACACCTCCGAGGTTGCCGGTGTGAAATCGTCCGCCCAGGGAAGGTTGCCGGATAGCTATGCGAGGAGCCGGAGCTAAATGGGTTCGCTTAGCGAAGAGACGGAGCATGGTTGTAAGATCGATATTCCCCTAGATAGCTACAGGTTTGTGAAACTGTTGTCGTAGAGTCAGTGGCAGGGGAGGTGGAAAGAGGTCGGTGTTTCTCCCAGAGTGGGAAGGGGGGGGGGGGAGCCTGGTTTTTATATGTGATAGTGGTGTGACAGGACGGTTACTGAACCTCACGCTAGCCCTACCAATACTATTGACTTGGAGGTCTGGCATTTGTGTAGTGTGAAGGGTAAGTCGGCGGAATCCCTTTGGTTGGCCCGCGGGGAGCATGGCGAACGGGGGCCATTTATGATATGATGAGTGGAAACTCTTTCTTGCCCTGCCCTGACGGATTCACTTTCCGCCCGCGGGTACCCCTATCTGCCATCCGTCTGGTTTCGTTGTGCCCACGTGAGGACGGTATACGGTGGGAACCCGTGGAGCCGGAGTGCTGTAATTTGCCGAAAGACTCCGCGACCGCTCCCATGAGGATCACGCCTCCGTTAGGTGATGGGGCGGGCGATTTTGTGCAAGCCAGTGAGGAAATATCAAAGTTTGCATGGAGATACGGGGCTTCAAGAGCGAGTTGAATTTTTGGTTGAAGCCAGAGAATGCCCGGGACATGTTAGCTGCTGTTGGATTCTTCGGCAGGCAGTTAGTAGGAAATGCCAAGGTGCTAACCAGTGTTAAAGCCATGCTTGAGGTATCAATACACTATGTTATCACAAATATTAGATAAATGTTAGCTCGTCAGACCCCCACTATATTCTACATTCGAACCAAGGACAACCCCCCCACCTAACGAAGCCCGGTGGGGGCGGGCGAACAAAAAAAATACACTTCCGAACGCTATATCTGATGAAACCTGAAGGAAGCACGAACGATAAAGTAGTGAGGGTGGAACCACGATAGATGATCAGCGGAGATGAACGTGGAAGGAGGGAAAATCTACGAGTGACAACCGGCCTCCTAGCTAAGGACGACCGGAGGTATATATCTTCCGCACTCCGAAGACTCAAATAACTCCGAAGAAACACACCAAGCTGACAAACCACGATCTCGAACAATCTTATAGGACCATCTTGACATCTCATGACCCCTCAAGCCTCTGCCCTATACGAACTACCATATTCCTAATAGAGTAGGGTGTGGAAGAAACAATCTCATGCCTCATGCCTGATCACCGTGTGCCGCGGAAAAACAAACGCCCGATAACCTCCTATCCGCCTAAGCGCATACCCAAAACACATCCACTGAACCCCATGCCCTATAGGTGGTCCAACGATATCCACGCATTCCCGAATGAATCGTGTGTGGGGATTAGCCGAGTGAGCATCGGTGATTCACAATGTACCACGGGAAATTCAGATTGAACCAAGCGTATGCGATGTCATAGGATGGACCAAACAAGGGGTTTCGGAAATCCTTGGTGTATCTCTCGCTCCCTGGATAGGGGCATTTTGAACGGAAGACCGGTTTTCTTACTTTGGGGTCCCCTCCTCCCCGTCACGAGCTGATAACACTACGGCCCAAGTTGCTCTGTTGTATTTGGCGAGATGTGGTTATGGAGGAGTGTAACGAGGTGCTGGAAATTTGAAGTAGGATGCCTGGAAAGCGGTTGGTTGAGAGTGGGGTGGAAAGTTATGGAGATGGTTTGTAGCGGAGGGGGTGGAAGGGATGCGAGTGACCTCTGCAGGGAAGAGAAGGGGAGATAAGTATCACAATTGGGTGAGGTAGATTGATTGTTTTGTTAGGAGGTGGAGTTTTTTTGGTGCTGTTTGCTGTATTGTATGTATCGTGGAGTTGGGTTTGCCTGGTAACTTGTGCTGGCGTGGTGTGCCGGCAGCGGGAGGTGGAGTACAGTAAGTATCAATGGAGCTTGGAACGCCTCGTCTGCGTATGCCGGTTGGTATGCTGTCTTGGCATCCCTTTTGTCTATAAAGAGAATTTGGTTTCGTGGCTAGTCCTGCGTTCTGTTTCTTGTATAAAATCAGTGTGCCTGGAACAGTCTCCTGTTAGATAGGTGTGTATCGAGAAGTGCGAACCCTGTATTGTATCGCTTAAAAGTATTTTTTAAAAAGAATTCATACCCCGCTATACCATTATTTTGATAATGTCGGGATATTATAGTAGTCTATCGGAACATCACGTCAACGACCGAGAATCATTCTCACAGCAGTACGGCAGAGATGATAAAAGCGGAAGTATTGACTACTGAACGCCTGGAGTCTAATTGGAGGCCTCCAAAGAATTTCTGCACGTACAGCACGTACAGTAACCGGCAAGCCCTAGTAGGACAAGCGGGCACTTTCGCCTCCCTCCCTTCCCTCAGACTCACGAAACAATCCCAAACCATCTCCTCCTCTAGTGGACCGCCCGTCTCACATTCTCAAGATGACGGCCTCCCCGATGCAGGGCGAAGCGACACCCAGCATCGCGCCCCGCAAGATTCCCGTCTGAACAGATCCCAGCCGCGCTCCGCTTAGTCGCTTTTCGCCGATAGACACTTGCACAACCTTGTCCTCAAACAGCTGCTTTGTCGTATGCGTTTTTTTCCCTATATCATTCTGCTGTGTTGGGTTGAATCTCCCGTAGTAGCGAGCCGATATAGTTGGGTATTAATTATTCGGCGGCTATTTCGATTTGATAAAGCTTCTTGTGTTCTTCATGATGCGGAGGCCTACATTTGGCTGGAAATTGGGATGTGTTATGTGCTGAAGACTGAAACATGAAGTATGAGGTTATTTTTGTTCTCCGTACATGTTCAGCAGTTTGGCCAGTTCTTTTGGTAGAGAGTAAGTAATAATGTTATGGTGAGTTGAAGTTACGCAGGGCCTTTATCATTCACTTCCACATATCGGAGCATATTTCAACACTATCTAAACATGGTTGGCCAAGCAACCCCTGAGGATTTTTAATTTATGCCCTTGCCGTACTAGAGGACGGATTGAGATATGGGTAGAGGATAAACGATGGATTAGAGACGGATACATCCCTGAGTAGCTGAATACTCCAGAAACTCAAGCGAAATTAGACCAAAATCAAAAAAGAACGTGTCATCCTGACAATCATCATGATCCACCAACATCCCAGAAACTTGTGCCCTATGCCCCAATGGCGGATGGTGAGAAAGGAGAAGATATCATATGTGAAGAATTCCTGGCATGATGCCCGTGGGAACAGGTATCGGCAGGACCTGGGAAAACCGGATCCTATGCCGGTAGCCATGGGATGTGGAGGGGCAGCAATCCACTGCTGTGCCTGCTCACAGCATACCTCAAAAGCACTTGCCCGGTAACCGCATACCTGCTTCGTATAGGGGATCCAACAGAGGGGTTGCATTTTGGTGGGGGGTAATGGGCAGTGATTCTAGCCGCTTGGGTATACCTGATTATTGACGAGTATGATGGGGCAAATTGATCAGATTATGAGGACTGATCAAGCAAGCCCTATGGCCCGGGTGATTGAGTAGACTATGATTCTGGACAGCCTTCTCGGCTGTCCAGCGCTCCCGAGGGAGGGCGGGGCCGGTGTTCTCAGCCGTCCGGGGCCCCCATCGGGCCTGGCGGGGCGACTGCCAAGACCCCCGGACGAGACGGGACGGCAAACTGTGGTCTATCCTCGTCCTCAAGCTCCCAGGACGGCTGTCATTAGGGAGGACGACAAGCCCCGCAGTCTGAGACAACTTCAGCTAGGGGACGACGGGGAACGGCGGGGGACGGCTGGGGACGACAGGGAGCACATTTGAGCAATACCCATGATTGGATAAATTGATTTGGCCAGGTGAGTTTTGCTCGAACATGGTCTGACTGCAGGACTCCTATGATCGAGGTGATTGGGCAAAACTCGAGTGTCATCTGATTGCATCTAGTACTGGGCTCGGAGCATTGGCTAGATTCGCAGCGTCTTCGTCTTCAACCATGGCCCAAGTAGGGAAAACAAAGTATTAGAGTTAAATTACCTACCTAGCGCAGCCACCTTAGGTACAGTATAAGCAAAAAATAAAGAGGAGAAGTATGAAAGCAAATTGTAATAACATAACCACAGGCAAGTAATTGAAATAATGGCAGTACACAAGGATAGGCTACATCTCTGATTAAACCTTTTCAATCTCTACCAGCATCTCCACCGCTTGAGGAGGTTTGTGTTTGCCTTGATGCATTCCATCCACTTACTCTTTGGTGAAAACTTTGTGCTTCTTAGTGTAATCTATAATGAAACCTGTCATAGTCTGATGGATACTATTAGCATTAGATTCCAGTTAAAGGGTAGTGTGCAATTATATCATATATACCGCTGTTGCTACTCCAAGGGCACATGATCCCCAAATAGTGAATTTATTTTGCCGACGGATCTTCTCAAGCTCCGCATCAATCTCCGAATATTCTTTGCGGACCCTCTCAATCTTGGCATTCATCTCATTTATCTCTGAACCCATTTTCACATCCCGGGTATTTATCTCTGAGGATAGTTCTTCAATAGTCTTATTGGCATTGCTGGCTCTCTCAATCGTAGCATTTAACTCCGAAGGCAGCTCGCTAATAGTATTATTGGTATTGCCTTTAAATGCTCCTGACTCCTATTAAGAGCGAATTAGTATTGTAAATTATTTACTTATAATACTCTGTTGCTGCAGACTATATCATACCATTTCCGTGAAAAATCGTCTGCCCTGAAAAGGTTGCTGGATAGCTGTACGAGGAGCTAAGTAGATGCGAGGAGCCAAATGGGTTCGTTTAGCAAAAAGACGGAGCATGGTTATAAGAGCGATGTTTTCTCAGTCAGATACAGGTTTGTGAACTGTGGTTGTGAAACCGATGGCACGTGAGGTGGAAGGAGGTCGCTGTTCCTTCCAGAGTGGGAAGGGGGGAGCCTGGTTTTTATATGTGATAGTAGTGCGACAAGACGGTGGCCACACCTCACATTAGCCCTACCGATACTATTGACTTGAAGGTTATTGTTGAACAGTAACGTTTTTGGCTGCTCACCACACATTCAGGTTCACAACTCCACCGGAACTCACATCTACTTGACCATCCCCTCACATGTTTGGCTATCGGTTAGTCCTACACATCAAACGACACTTGCAACAACACATGCGACAAACCCCTTCCCCTACGACGCAGGAATACCACATTCATGACTATTCTCTGTTATACTCTTATCCACGGTCTGAACTTTCCTCGATCGGATTCATTCCATCCTCGGCAAAGGATAGCCAAAGGCAACCGGAGAAGATGAATGTGACGAAGAACTTGGCATATTCTGGAAATATGTGGAAAAGGATCTGGATGATCCAGAGAGGATAAAAGGCGGCTGGCTTTCCCTATGTCAAATTGTTTTTTGTTCGTTATCCAAAAGTTTCCCTCTCTCTCCCCCGTTATCAAGCATTTGGGTCAAAACCTGTCTTTCGTTCTCCATTATCTTTCCTTATTTTCTTTATGAGAAATTCAATCGAGTTAGGATACTCAAATACGATCTTTGCATTATTGTCCTTCCCAAATCACTGGAGTTGATAGTGTCCAGATCGCTGCCGTAAACCTTGTTGTTGAAAAGTTATGGCATTTGTGTAGTGTATAAAGGGTGAGTCAGCGGAATCCCTTTGGCCCACGGGGAGCATGGCAAACAGGAATCATTTTCTGATATGATAGGGGGAAAACCTTTTTCTCACCCCATCCCAACGGATTCACCTTTTGCCCACGGGCACTCCTATCCGCCATCGGTCCAGTTTCGCCATGCCCCTAGTGAGGACTATACTGTACTCGGGTGCATGGCGGGGGCCCGTGGAGCCCGAGCACTTTGCCGAAAGGTTCAGCAACTCCTTCTGTGAGAATTACGCCTCCGTTGAGTCATAGGGCGAGCGATTTTATATAAGTTAATAAGGAAATATCTAGGATTGCATTGGAGATATGAGGGTTTAAGAGCAAGTTGAATTTTTGGTTGCCAGGAAAGCCAGAGAATGCCCGGGACAGGTTAGCAATTATTAAATTCATTGGCACAAGCAGTTAGTGGAGAATGCTAAGGGATTAACCTGTATTAAAGTTATGCTTGATATGTTAATATACTATGTGATCACTTATATTGGATATATGTTAGTTCGTCTTGGTAACGGAGGCCCCCACTGTATTCTATATTTGAACCAAGGACAACCCCCCCCCACCTGCCAACAAAACCCAGTGGAAACAGGCGAACGAAGGGATATACTTCCGAGCACTATATCCATGCATTTCCGAATGAATTGTGTGGGGGGATTGACCGAGTGAGCAGAGGTGATTTACAACCCACTACATGAGATTCAGATTGACCTATGCGTATGCAATATAGTAGGATGGACTGAACAATGTGTTTTGGAAATGCCCGATCTACCTCTTGCTCCCCGGATAGGAGAATTTTGGACCGAAGACCAGTTTTATTACTTGTTTGGAGTCCCCTCCTCCCAGTCACCGGCTGACAACGCTACGGCTCCAGTTACTCTGATGTATTTGGCGAGATGTGGTTATGGAGGAGTGTAACGAGATGCTGGAAATTGGCGGTAGGATGTCTAAAAAGTGGTAAGTTGAGGGTGGGACTGAAAGTTGTGCGGACGGTTTGTAGTGGTGGGGGGGATCGGATACGAGTAACATCTGCAGGGAAGGGAAGAAGAGATAAGAATCACAATTGGGTGAGGTAGATTGATTGTTTTGTTAGGAGGTAGAGTTTTTTGGTGCCGTTTGCTGTATTGTATGTATCGTGGGGTTGGGTTTGCCTGGTAACTTGCGCTGACGTGGTGTGCCGGTAGTAGGAGGTAGAGTATAAGTTAGTTTCCAAATAATGAAACCTATTACCGGAACAGAAAGATAACCCAGTGAGTACTATTGGGGTAAGATCTAGTAGCCAATGTTCATAAAAACTGTATCATTGTGTAATGTCCATATTTTGGACCACTCCTGGCTCTGGTGGATAAAAATCAACTTGGGACTCCATCACATCATCACCTAGTTCGTCATCCAAATGTGTATCTAGATGGATATACCTAGATAGGGTGATTGGCTATGCTCATGCATACTCAAGTGATGTTGGAGCAATATGCTTGATTGAATAGATTGATTTGATCAGGTACTAAATCCTCCTCGAGCATGATCTTGCTGAGGAACTACCGTGATTGATGTGATAGAACAAAACTCTAAGTGCCATCTGATCACATCCAACATGGATAGGGGGCATTCAAGTTGTCCAGATTCACAGTGTCCTTGTCCTCAACCGGCATTACCCAAGTGAGGAAAGCAAAGTATTATATTCAAATTATCTGCCTAGTGCAGCTATTCAAGGTACGTTACGGGTAAAAAATAAAGGGGAGGGGTTTAAAAGCAAATTGTAATAATGGAACCACGGGTGAGTAACCGAAATAGTGGCGGTACGCAAAGATAGGCTACATTTCTGATTACCAGCAGAGCTTTTTTAATTAAAGTTCACCTGCATGGCCACCACTTAAGGTTTGGGTTTTCTTTGAGGCATTCCATCCCACCCACTTGGTGAAATCTTCGCGCTTCTTATTGTAATCGGTAATGGATTTTGGTATAAACTGATTGGTAATATTAGCATTATATTCGGGTTGAGGGGTGGTTTGTAATTGTATCATAAATACCGTTGATGCCACTATAAAGCCACATACTGCCCAAAAAAGCATTTCACTTTCCCAACGCGCCCTCTGAACTCTGGAATCTGTTCTCTCGATTAGAGTGTTTATCGCGGAAAACAGCTCTCTATTGGCGTTGCGGGTCTCCACAATATCTGCACTCATCTCTGAACAGAGCCTACTCAACTTGGCATCCATCTCTGGGGACAGCTCGCCAATAATCTTATTAGCGCTGCCTTTAAATGCTCCTGTGTCCTATTAAGAATTAGTATTGTAAATCGTTTACCATTAATACTCTGTTGCTATAGACTATATCATACCATTGACGGAGTTGCGTTGTGGGGGTACACAGTTTGGGCACCATTGACTGCGCCCTCTCTAGCCCTCGCGAGGTTGCTAGTAAGAAATTGTCTGCCCTGAAAAGGTTGCTGGATAGCTGTACGAGGAGCCAAGTAGGTGCGAGGAGCCAAATGGGTTCGTTTAGCAAAAAGACGGAACATGTTTGTAAAATTGAGATTTCCCCTGTCAGCTACAGGTTTGTGAACTGTTGTCGCAAGGTCGATGACACTAAAGGCTGCAGGAGGTTGCAGTTCCTCCTAGAGTGGGAGGGGGGAGCCTGGTTTTTATATGTGATAGTTGTGCAGCAAGACAGTGGCCAAACCTCATACTAGCCCTACCAATACTATTGACTTAAAGGTCATGGCATTTGTGTGGTGTATGAGGGGCAAGTCAGCAGAATCCCTTTGCTTGACCCACGAGGAGCTCTGCACCCAATGAATTGGATTCTCTCTAGCAACTAGGTGCAGCCTCAACAGGCGTTTTTCCTTCCTTGAAAACTAAAGTTAGCGCATATTTATGGAGCCGCTGTAAAAAAACGTGGTTACATTCAGAATAGTTTCAATGAATAAGGTGAAGTTTGACGGAGCCATGTTCGTCCACTGCTGTTCTTCAATAAACACTACAAGTGGGCCCTTGCTTCGGTTTTGGATAGTAGTTGTGGGAGGCCAGGCGATTTTATCTTGGAGCTTGTGTTAGTTTGCTAAGGCATTGGGTGGGGAATGCTTCCGCCCACCAATATTTCGGTTGAGTTGTTGCCAAACATTCAGCAAAACATCTGCTGTGGAGACAGTGGGGGTGTCAGGAATTTCGGGATGTGATATGGTGCTTGCCGAGAGAGGTAAGCCTGTTTGTACAGCGCGGGGAGAATCTGCACATTCGGTCGGCCTTGCCTGCCCACCAATTGCAGTTCATCCTGGGTGCACTCGGGGGAGAGCAAGCACATCGCCCATTTTGCAAAGTCTACATAATCTACAAAGAACAAAGAACGCGAGCTGTTGGTAGCTTGAGGATTGTGTATTTCCGGAGGATCAAGGAGCTCGTATGTTGGGGGAAATTCGGGGTTGATAAGTGTTGTGGTTGTTCCATGGGCCGCTCGTGGTGCTATGGCCTGTGCGTAGGAAGTGTGCGGTTATACCTTTTTCTGGTTAACCTCCGAGATCCCGCTTTGGCTCGGCGTAGTCCCCCTTCTGCTTTGCCTAATTGGCAACGGGTTCTTCCAACCCTGTATTTATTTTGGGGCAGGAGTGTAGCTATCGTGACAACATCACGATAATGATATTATGTTGTATTTGTGATAGAATACCCTCAATTTTGTGTTCTGGGGTTTTATTAGCTTTAGTTAGATTTCTATAGGATTGTGGAAGCGACCATTCTGTAGAGTATTTGTGGGGATGACTCCACTATTTTGTTTATACAAAGCCTTCCACTACCTTCGCTTCCTACCAGCAAGTAAAGCTTGCCTATCATTTGTGTTCCCTTTTCCGGACCGGCTTCATCCTCCCCGTGCCAACGCGAGCCCCACTCTACGCGCAAATCAGCACCAAGGCCACTTAAGGCTGGGGGAGGTATCAGCTAACATCTTTCGTTATGAGCAGCAATTTTGCCGCGTTCCTACGAACAGGGCCCCGAGGATAAAAAATATTTTCTTACTGTTTGCCCGTTCTACAGACGTGAGAAAACAGATGCCCTTACTATCTTCACCTGGAGCATGGCGAACGGGAATTATTTATGATATGATACAAGGAAATTTTGACCAATTCACTTTTTGTCCACAGGCACCCCTGTCTGCCGTCGGTCCAGCTTCGCCATGCCCTGGTGGGGAATGCATATTGCGAGGACCTGTGGAATCGGAGTACTTTACCGAAAGATTCAACAACCACTCCGATGAGAATTATGGCTCCGTTAGGCGATCGAGTAGGCGATTTTATACAAGCCAATAAGGAAATATCTAAGTTTGCATGGAGATATTGGGGTTTAAAAGCAAGTTAAATTTTCGATCGACCAGATAATGTCCGGGACATGTTAATTACTGCTGGGTTCTTTGGCGCAGGCAGTTAATGGGCGATGACAAGGGATTAACCTGTATTGAAGCTATTCCTAATACATTAAAATACTGGGTTATATAAATGCCCGAACGTCCCGGCAAAGGAGGTCCTCACCATATCTGAACCAAGGACAACTCCGCCACCTGCTAACAAAACCCAGTAGAAACGGGGGAGCAAAAAGATATACTTCTGAGGACTATATCCACTCATTCCCCAATGGATTGTGTTGAAAACCTAGGATAGATATCGACAAGCAATATGGGAATTGAGATAAAAGAGTTGCTTGTTTAACTGTGGGACTCGGGGGGGTTACTTTATACCCGAGTACCCCTGTTGTACTTGTACATATGCAGATCCCCAAAGACCTCTTAACGCTAGTACACTAGCCCGCCTGCTAAGTATCGTGGGCTCCATGATACTGGAGTGAATACAGTATGATATCCGCATATTCCAACAGATTGTGTGGGGAGATTAACCGAGTAAGCACCGGTGATTCGCGACCTACCACAGGAGATTCAGATTGACCTAAGCGTATGCGATATCTTAAGATAGACCAAACGAGAGGTTTTGGAAAATCTCAGCCTATCTCTCGCTCCCTGGATAAGAAAATCTTGGACAGAAGACCTGTTTTCTTGTTCGGGGTCCCCTCCTCCCCTCCACCGGCTGACAACGCTACGGCCCAAGTTACTCTGATAGATTAGGTAAGATGTGGTTATGAGCGAGTGTAACGAGACGCTAGAAATTGGTGGTAGGGTGTCTAGAAAGCAATCAGTTGAGAGCGGGACTGAAAGTTGCGGAGACAGTTTTCTGTGGTGAGAAGAGAAAAAATGCAAGTGACCTCTGCAGGGAAGGGAAGAAGAGATAAGAATCACAATTGGGTGTGGTAGGTTGATTGTTTATTAGAAGGTGGAGGAGGTGTTTATTTCCGCTTGGGTGTTCAACAGAAGAGGATCAACTTAATGAGGAACATAAAAAACCGCTCGATCATAACAACCAGTACAGCTGCATGGCTGAGCTGAGCACTAACCCCCCTGCGCCTGGGCGCAATCTATTATATCCAACATAATGTTATCCGGGCATCAACTACCCACTGTCACCCAGCAGTCCTGGGGGGGCGGGGGGGGACTCTATCAAGAGAGAAAGTTAGAGGAGTTCTCGCGAAATACCTGCGGGAGCGGTCGCCGGCCAGTGATTCCAACTGGTTAGCCCGGTTGTACTTATTGGTGGTGGTCAAAGTCCGGCGGTGCCATGGCGGCTGCCGGGCCGGACCTGCAAGCGACTCGGGTCGAGGCCATCGGCACCTCGGGTAAAAGGCTGCGGATGCCCACGAAAAGCCTAACGGTGCCCAGGGAATACCTATAGATGCCCGGGTGATTACCAAAGATGCCGGTAACAAGCGCACGGATGTCTCGGTAAAGCTGCCAGATTTATGCGGCCAAAATTGACGGATCAAAAATCAACTCAGTGAGAATGCTATTGATGCAGTAGAAGGTTGGAAGCCATGGGGGGAAGCGGCCTTGCCGGACAGTGAAATTAGATTACTTAGAGGGCATGCCTGAACGGTGAGATAAATAACATTTTGAAAAATGGTCCTGTTTACTGATAAACTTTTCCCTAAAGAGGAAACACGAGCTATCACTCCCCCTTTAGCTTGCAGGTAGCCCAGACCAGGCCGGGCTTTGGATTTGGGAAGGCTTTTTCCCACAATCCGACCTAGTCGTCGCTAAAAAAGCATACCCAAAGCCAGGCGAACTGAACGCTTGGGATTACTTCTGCCACGGGTGGAGCAGCATGATAGCTCTAGGTGAGTGCTTGAGAAAAGGGGATGTGCAGAGTGTGGCTTGAAAGATAGAGAACCAGGCTGCTCATGGCGGATGAAGGCCTGCATGGAGCAGGAGGTAAAGTCCCGCCTTTATCTCCCAAAACACAGCGGTGGAAGTATTTCCCAGTTTTTTAGTGCATAAAAGTAGAGTGTTCCGGGGTCCAACATCAGTTGAGGACGCAAGGGAAACGAGTACTTGAAATAAAGAAACTTTTAAACAGAATAATAAAATACGGCACCACAACGAGGGAGGACGGTATGGGAGGTTAGCGAGTAACTTAGCTTATCTTAGGCTTGCTTGCTAAACCGACGGCAGTGACAGGAGTATATATGAAAAACATAGCATCATTCTGAACCTTCCAACAAACACCACCGATGTCCACTTCCTTCTGTCAATCCTCCCTCTGATAACAAAAGAAAGAACTTTCCGCATCATTCCTTGACAAAAGAAATGCTTCTCCACAACACCTGATTTCCACTGTCATTGACCCCAGAAGGCATAACCGTGTCCTTCATCCTTTCCTGTAGCCACAATGCTTTCCTTCCGAAACACCTGCATACGCAAAGAACAAAAGAAACTAAGAAACCAAAGCATGCCGAGCTGCATTTCCAACAGAAACTGCTATTGCATGCTCAGGTAGGCAAAGTCAATCTGGGGCTGGAGGTTTGGTGGCGCATCACCACAGTGCATTTCAGAAACCTCACGACATTAGGGGCATTATATTACCCGGGGAGAGTCGGAACGTGCTACGAAGAATCTAAAGGTGTGCTGGCTTGAAGAGAACTTGCTTTAGGAAGTACTAGTAATGGTGCCTCACATAATTATAACAGAATGCATGAACCCGGCCTACGTGATTAGCATCGTTTCCTTGTAAACATGCCAGCTCCACGCGGCACCACGCTTACCCTTTCTTACACATTCCAGCCCATTCTAGGCAATGCCATACTCCCACAGCCATACTTAGCCACAGCTACTTCATATACATAAAACGTAGTTCTTTCCCCATATCCTTGCAAAGAAACATCGTCCCTCTACCTCCCTATTCGTTAGAAGGAGGGTTACAGTCTGACAGCCGGCCACCAGAACCTCGCCTCTATGGCTATGCAACTTATGCTACGTTCTTTAGCTACACCAGCCTTCTCGGTTTCTCGTGCAATGATCCGGCCACTCCTTCAACAAGGGCAAGTTCTTACTCGCGATCTCATGGGTGATAGAGGCCTACACGGCGTGTCTAGAGCAGGTCAAAAGCAGGATATTTCCGGCAACGCTGAGTCTGAACAACTGTCTATTCCCGCAGATTCCAATAGCTTGGTAGGTTATCCAACAGGTAGTCTGGGCGATAACTAATGAGCTTATGGGATAGACAAACCATGTTCCCAAGGTAGCAGACCGTGCTCGCGATTCGAGTAGTAGTAAATCCTCAGAAATGGTATCGCCCATACCGACAGTGTATTATGTGTATATTATTTATAGTACTGATTATTATTGGGACAAAGGAAATTACAAGCCCGAGATTAATAAGACCTTTGAAGACGAGTGGAAGGAGACAAGAACCGAAATAAAGGAGAACCTACGCGAGACGAGGGAGTTGAGGGCCGGAGTAGAGAAGTTGATCGCTAAAAAGGAGGTTCGCGGGGGATTTGGATGGCTTCTTTGGCTAATTAAGGTTCTTGCGCCAGCGGTATGTGTGATATAAGTATAAACTGCCCTTGATTCAATGCTGATTTATGTCAGGTTATCCGGTTTTTTTTCCGTTAATTACCTAGTTGGTTACTTCGTCCGCGTCGAAGAGCAGGCAAATGAAGTCCCTCAGGCCGAGCTTGATGGGCCTCCGGTAGTATCAGCGCCGGCGCGCCTTGAAAAGGTCGGACCTAAAATGTAACTCGTCTTTGTGTGCAGTCGCTATTTCAGTTACTTGCTCAGAATGGTGTTACTCCTGCCTGCTTTTTTTTATTAATATTATTATTAATAGCATTTGTAGTAGTAGTATTTCTTTTTCTAGTATGGTACATTAGCCACTTGAGATAGGGGGGTAATTTTCATCTTTAACTTATATGTGCTTTATTTTCTCATCTTGAACTACTTGATTACCGACCAGCACTATACAGTCCATAAGGACTATTCGGCAATGGTCATGTACCTCCAGCCTATTTTCCATGCGAAGAGGCGGCAATGGTAGGATTCCCGTGGGAATTTAGGGAAATTGGCGGTAAAGATCTGGATCAAAGACAATACCTGGAGGGGAACCAAATTAGTAGATTAAGATCGTTGTAGTAAGGTAGAATTACATTATGGAACCTAACAAACACAAGTAGAAGGGTTTTTTTTTAGACTAATTGTATATAAGTTCCCAGACTTCCGACTCTCTCAAAACTGGACCGGGAGAGGAGGCAGTCCAGATTTTAGAAAATTTAGGCCCAGTTTTGTGTGTATAGTATGATACCTCGCGAGCGAAAGAGATTACCAGAACGACCAGGGCAATGCCCTACCCAACTCCCAAACCGGGAACTACATATCATACTATTGGGATTACTCTATCACGGGGGATGTAGGAGTATGAATTAGTTTTGGGGAGAGGTAATCAGTGTTATGTGTAATCCGGATGAATCCGAAATACAATGGGGAGCTTGACGTTTCAGTTCCGCGAAACGCCCGGGCGAAACCCTGTTTTTCGCAGTCCGAGTCCGAGTGCCAAGAAGGAGCCATGATCCAGATGTCCGGAGGTCTTGCCTATTCTCGGTCACTTACGGCTTTTGTAACTGCTGTCTGTTTGCTGTTGATCGGTTCTACCCACTATCTCCTCTCAGCGCATCACCGAGGGACAGCGAATTTCTCACACACGAGTGACTAGTTGTGATGCCATCTGGTCGCAGTATTCGGGGATTACTCAACATATATATATATTCTCCCCGGCACACGCCCCAGGCCCGGGTATCCCATCAGGTGGTGTGATTTCTCCTGCCTATTAAGGAGGGACTGGAGGGGCTCTTGGCTCCCTACGTCGTACAACAGGGGAGATTCCGAATGCACCTTGTGCGGAAATGGGTTTGGGTCGTTGGCGTGCTGTATAGTACGTGTTGCAGCACCTCGAGTGCCGACAATTTGGGATGGCTTGGGCCAACCAAGCTACCAACCCAATCGCTAATCACTGCGTTCTACACCTCCCCACGGCTCCAGAAACCTTATTCCGTTATCGGCTGTTTTTTCATGGTTTACTTACGCCTCCGCTCCATGGGTTAACCACGAGAGACTGGTGATGGTCGCCCCATCTCCATTACAAGGCTCACTTCTTCTTGATGGGTTTAGTCCCTCTTGCGTTGGCGGCGTGGCGCTGCAAGGAAGCGTGCTCTAGGAATCCGACTTTCCTTCGGTGATGCAAAACACGTTCTAACCTCAGCTTCCGGCAATGACAATAAACTCGCGCCCAGTCCCCAAGGCAGGCCCGAATATATTGTCAGTTATCCCAGTCACGCCATACTAAGAATTATCCTCACTGTTTTGTTTCTCGTTCCCACGAATGTTGGGGATGTAGCCAGCTATATCCCAGGTGGGGGCCGCTGCGATATATAAATCGAGTTGAGCTCACCGGCGCAGGTCACTGCCAATTACTCGATAACAAGAGGTAGATGGTATGGGAATGGTGATAAGCGACTGAAGTGGGGGGGATAGGTAGTAAGTTTTGAGCGATAGGGAATGGATATTCGGCGATCGGTGATGCACTGTGTGTGTCGAGCCGTTGGAAGTTGGGATGGTGGATGCTGGGCTGCGGGGTGGTGCCTAACTTTGGGAAAAATTGGGAATAATACAAGCCTTCGGGGGATTTCGGGGGATTTGCACATGTTTGTTTGATGGAAATTCTCCGTTTCTCGCTAAAGGGAAAACTATTTCAATAGGTAGAGTGAATCTCACACTCCCGGGAAAACCGCCCATCAAGAGGCATTTCCTCCTCCAATAGGTTTAGAATCCAGCCCGCTGCTCTTAGATTCACCTATACGCGAGACGTCATACCCCCCCGGTAGATATGCATTGATTCACCCTTCTAGTAGCATCCTGGGTATACCCTCGTTTCCCCAAAGCTGCTGCTTTCAATGCGGTGGGTACTATTTGGGGCGGGTGTCGATATCTCCTCCCTCCAACAATCGCTCAACTACCACCCTCTATCCGAGCCCAGTTGCTATCACCAAACCCGTAAAACCGCGGTGGGGTGTATCACGCTTGCCGCTGTTTCTCTAGTACATCTTAGGAGAGGTAAGTAATCTGTTAGGTTCGCCTTTCTAAACCAGTTGTGTGAACTCGAATAATTCCTTATTCCTATCCTGCGACTCTCGGAAATGGCCTGCCAATTATCTGTGTAGTCAAGGAGGGCATATTTCTGCGCGCTATTATAGACTATCCCTCTTCTAGTACTTCTGGAGCACCCATCGCCGACAGTGTTCGCAACGGGGCAGTCCGTCCGTCCTGGGCCAGGACGAGGACGGACGACTTTGTGTCGTCCCGTCCCGTCTTTTCCTGAGCTTGCCCGACAATTGTGAGCAAATGACGGTTACCCCTGCCGTCCCCCACATAAATGTCACACCCTCCCGGGTCTAATTTCCTTTCCGAGGATTAACTAAAGACAAATAATAATAATAGATATCAATTTGAATCGTGTTTGGCTACTATAGTATGATCATGAACAATGACTAGCTAGTATCTTGGACAAAAAAAAAGGGAAAAAGCCATCAACAAAAAAAAANNAAAAAAAAAAAATTTAAATGAGGGAGGAAGAACGAAGGCCTAATGAGTGTAGCTCTAACGCCTTAAGCGTGCTCTCCATGCGGTTCACATCTGAGTTCACCCCACCATAAACAATTCCGGAACCTAACCAGGATTTGAGGCATTCGGATGCCTCTATAATGTCGTCTCCTAATTGATTTCTCCTATCCGTTAGTAGTAGTTTTGAACTGTGAGAATGATTAGCAATGTTTAAAGACAATAGTCAAAGTTTAGGAAGATCAAGTAGAAGAGAAGAGTTTAAGTCAGTTTACATACCTACTAAAAAGCCTCTCGGGATCGGCTGACATTGCAGGAATAGTAAAGATGTCAATCGCCATTTGGGCTAAACCCTTTTGCCGAAGATCCCCAAGGTGGTTAATCCAATACTGCAGTGGGCCGCTAGGAAGATCATCTTCGGTTTCACGCTCAAGATATCGCTGAAGCTCATCGCGGTCATCTCCAATAAGCCTTCGTCTTTTTCTTCTTCTTCCAATCCGGTAAATCTCCAAGATGCGGTAACTCTTGTAAAAGAGAAGAATCATTTGAAGCTGGAGGTCGAGCAGAAGGAGCCCTTGAGGAAGCGACGGGTAGCAGGATAGTTTGATTGGTATGAGAAGAAATAGATTTGTACTCTGATTTCCAAACTGTTTCAACAGTAGATTTTGCGTTCTCGATCCAATCCAGTCTCGCTTCCCACTCATTCTCGAAGTATTTATACTTCATTTCTGGATTAAGGGTTACCTCAAGGAAGTGCACCGGAACAAGATCTGTCAATGTATAATATCTAAAGAATGTGAGCTATCAAGAGTTACTAAGTTAACAGTAGGAATGTATGGGAAACAATCATGTCATACTTATTGAGTAGATTCCATACAAGGTTAACAGAAGTTCGAATGTGTTGTATCTCATGCTCTCGAGATTCTTCAAGCTGGTGTAAAAGTTCGTCCATGGCCGGAAATATGTCATGAAGTTGCCCGAAGTGAACTTTGCTCTGCAAAATCAACTGCCATTTCCGGAAGGGCTGCAGAATATGCACAATTTCATGCAGGATATTCCAGTCGCTAGGAGTTAGCTCGTCAAGCTGGAGAGAGGCAGGTGAACCGTCATTTTCTTGATCTTCATTACGGCAAAGTACTCATGATATGAATTCCTCCAGTGGGTCCCTGAGTTCAAAGGCGCGAATAAGAGAATCATAGTCGCTCCCCCATCGTGTAGTATTCCCACGAATAAGAGCTACCGCTTTTACATTAGGAACTAGAGACTTTTTTACTTCAGCTTGAAATTGTTCTCTTCTTTGTGGCGATCGCGATATCCAGGTAATAATATTGTAGAGTTTTCCCAAAGGCCCTTTCCGTCGCTAGGCCTCCAATTCCTCAGTTTCCTGTTGGAGGTCATGATATGTAGATATCTGTGCCTCAAAGACCTCCGCATCAGATCCCCATAGAAAGGCCTTAACTACAAGGTTTATGATGTGACCGAAGCAACGCAGGCGGCGTTGTATGGGATCAAATGGGATATCAAGTTCCTTTAAGTGCTGGGTGATATGTTGCATTGCTTCATCGTTATTGCTCGCGTTATCAAGCGTAAAGTATCCTATCTTATCAATTATACTATACGTTTCCACAATTTCAAGAAAACAAGCAGCCAAATTTTCCCCGGTATGCCGCCCGGAAAATCGCCGCATCCCGATTACCGTACTCTAAAGTTTGTAGTTGGAGTCCAACCAGTGTGCGACAACCCCGAGAAAGGCGTGGTAGTTCAGCGACGTCCACATATCAAAGGTAAAGTGGATCTTACTTCTGCTTTGTCAAAACAAGCGCGTCAGACTCTGTTGCGAACGATGGAATTGCTCTAGAATCCAACTCTTAATAGGATTGGCAGAGCTTGGAAGTACGCGTGGCATCTCAGTATAGGTGGCGTTCTGCAGGTATAATCCATTTAAGTTAAATCCATTAAAGATTCTACCATCGAAAAAAACAAGAGACTTACACAAGCAACAAGATATCTTAGAAGTACTTGGAAAGAACTTTTTTCTACTTGGCTAAAGCTGATATGGTTCTCAATTATCCATCGTAGCAGGAGATCCCGGAAGAGGTCTGTATTGAAAGTTACCTGTGGGCGGGTTTATCCGAAGGCGGTTTCGATCAACACTTGACCATGCTCCAGTGGTATCGGACCATCCTTTCCAATTTATGTATCTCATGCAAGTGCTCGATCATATTCTTAGTGGATGAATCGGCAAAGGTCACACTTAACCCCCCGGATGGGCCTAGATACTATGTCAAAACCGGGTGATAATTTATCATGAGGCTAAGATCAAGCAAGAGTAACTTACAACGAGCGCATCGCCAGCGTGTTTTTCCCTCTATTGTAGTATACTCAGATCCATTTTCCGGGAAATAGACCCAACTTTTGCGAATTCGTCTTCTCCGTTCATAAATTCTTCTTTCTGATCCCACACCGTACCCATCCTCGCCTGGATTACTGCCGATAGTGGGGGTTAAAAGTCCACTTGGAGCACTACTTAATGCACTGCCTGGACTACTTCCCCGACTCCCTTCAACTAGATGTACAGAAATTGTTGTAAGACCCGCACTATTTGTAAGTCCAGAAACTGTGTCAATATCAAAATCCCAGATCGTATCTTGTGATCCGGTAGCTTCATTCTTGAGTGACATAGAGGTAGCAATGGAAATTCAATACTGAAGTGAGCTGGGCAAGAATGTGAAGAGGCAATGAAAGTTGAAGTGTTGAATATTGCGCTATCTGGTCTGTTCTCCCCTTGTACTTCTCCCTTACAGCAAATTCTTTCTGCTATTTATCTTCCCCTGCCTGTCTCTATCACACTACACTATCATTTGGTGATCTTAGAATTACTCTCAGAGGGTGTAGGAACATGGCGTGGATAGGATGGATTTGATAGTACCTGGCTGTCACCCACCGTCACCCACCATCACCTACCGTCCCCTGTAGTC
>QLOI01002452.1:22514-32669 GCA_003313605.1 Tuber umbilicatum | reverse complement strand
AAAGTGTCCGGCTTCAACTCGGCCGCGCGAGTACTCATAATTGAATGGCGTTTGTGAACACAACTGCTACCGCATACCATCAAAACTCATTCAATTACGCGTAATGTCCTGGAGTTTGTATGAGTGACGAGGATAGGGAGATGAGGAGGCAGGAACTGGTAGAGGAGAGGTTGGTGGAGGTGTTGAAGGGTTTGGAGAAGGAGGGCGGGGAGGTCAGGGGTTGGGGTCTTGGCGGAACGAGAGATACTAGTATCATACAAGTTAGTCGAGTACGAAGCTCTGCTATACATATCGGCACGGCGGGCCAAGTACCGGTCTACGCGTGTTTCTGCTGATCTGATGTGTCATTTACGTCCGGGTAACCTTTCCCTCTAGTACAAAGAACAATCCCCTTATGCAACCCTCCCTCCTTCCCTCCTCCCCGCCACTTTCTACCATAACTTCGTCTTCGACAGGCAACCTTTCACCACAAATACCCCAAACCTCCGCCAAATCTTTACCATACGGCCACCCAACCCAACGAAAATCAGAGCCCTACACATACCAAACTCTCCCGATTCCAATAATCCAACACGCGATGTCTGGCGGTAAAGGAAAATCTCATGGTGGAAAGGCCAGGCCTAAAGGTGCCAGTGACGGAGCTAGGCAACAAGTTTCGCATTCCGCAAAAGCGGGGTTACAGGTGAGCAATATTTTTATTCACACTGGAGATTCTTGCTTTTTCCTAGCTGGATTCGGGGGTTTGACAGTAGTGTCGGCAGACTTGCGCAATCGAGCGGGAGACGAAAAGAGCGCCGTTTTAGACGCGTGTTATTGTGTCGCCCGTGTTCAGCTTGCACAAGTCTGTAGACAGCGTTGTTTACAAATGTAGTGCCATTTTTTTCATTCATTTGACAGTCGCTGATTTTATCTTGACGCTTTAGTTTCCCTGCGGCCGTGTCAAGCGTTTTCTCAAAAACAACACACAGAACAAGATGCGCGTCGGAGCAAAAGGTAATTTCCCCTCCCTGTTTTCTCCTGGGCGAGGCATTTTTGCAATCGTCCAAAGCGAACTTTTTTCCAAATGAACAACCCCTGTCTTGTCTCGCCCGGATAGAAATTTCGCTGTTGTGGAAACACCTCACCGTTTATCATTTTGTCTCTGTTTTCTTCTAATGTAACAATAGCTAACCCAATGTTTGTATTTGTATAGCTGCTGTCTATGTGACCGCCGTTCTCGAGTACCTCACTGCTGAAGTCTTGGAACTTGCGGGTAACGCTGCGAAGGATCTTAAGGTAAAGCGAATCACGCCTCGTCACCTCCAACTTGCGATCCGTGGAGACGAAGAGCTAGACACTCTCATTCGCGCTACTATCGCCTTCGGAGGTGTTCTCCCTCATATCAATCGCGCCCTCCTTCTAAAAGTCGAAAAGAAGAAGGCTTCTGCACCTAAGAATCTATAGAATCGCAACTCGCCCGGCAAAATCTGGAATAAACAGGACTTTTGATTTACCTTGGTGCCTACGAGTTTTCCCTCGCGTTTATTATTTCCTTTATAATCGTATCTTGCGGGATCTGCCGTACCCGCAGCAATGGTTCGTAGGGATACACAATGATGATGATATCCTCCTGGATAGAGAAAAACACAATCACGATTGGGAAATAGGAAAATGGTGTTGGGAAGCTTTTGTTATTCCTTTTTTGTTTTTCCTCGTTTTTATTTCTTGTGGCAGGGGTTGGAAGGCTTGGGAGGTTGACCTTTTAAAGCGGTAGATGCTTCTATTTGTACTCGTAGGATGGGCCTATAATTGCCTGGATGAGCAAGGTTGTAATACTAGCTATGTTTTTCCTTTAATGTACTCCACTCTCTGGCACCACTGTCGTATTTCAAACAAAAACTATTCGTGTCGTTACCCGTTGTGCCCATCAACCCAAGCTATGGATAGGAGATCTCCAGCTTGACTTCAGGGTACCGTATCCTGTGCGAGTAGCGAAAACTAACATTTTCGGGTTCCAAGTCCCACGCCACCAACCCATTCGTCGTGAGCACTCTTATACCCAGGCTTGGTATGATACGGTGCGTGCTGTGCTGCACCGGTACCAGGGCATTCACCTATAGCCCTTACGATCAGAATCCCAACTCAAAACAGAAAAACGCTACGAGAAGAGGGCCTGTGTTATACGTAATGCTACCGAAGCCGATACTATATAATACCCTACCGTATAACAGAAGCAATACGTCGGTGTCCCAAGTCCTCAGCTAGTGCTCGATCATGTACTGTTTGATACCTGATATCGTGCCCAAGTCTCGGCCTTCCCTATCGAGTATCGTATTCATTATCACCATTTTTGGCCATGGCCCGCAACCACTGTATATATAGACAGGGTAGAGTACGGTACTCATAGTACTCGTATAATATATCATTGCATCATCAACGCAACAGACTGGGTAGCACAGCAGGCCTCCGCCGCTAGACAGCAATTTCCGATTAGTGCGGGTGCAGAAACATTGCACAGAATCTTTGCTCGAGATAAGTATCAGGATCCTCCTCTATTTCGTAGTTCATTGTGGTAGCCAATTTTCAACACAAATCATCATCATGCACTCCTCCGAGCCTAATACTCTACCCTGCTCTACTCGTAGTGCGCGCACCGAACTCAACATGGTAATCCAGCCACAGTGGAGGGCGGAGGGTCCAGCGAACTGAACCGCCACCCAAAGACAAGTTACGCCATGCGCAATGCGAGAACCCAACAATGGTGTAATATGTCGTGGCCAGATAATATTGATATCGCCGTGCTGTGCTCAGTCGCCGGGTTGGAGTTGGAGCGCCATCTGATACCGGTCCGGAACTAGAAGAGTCAACCGGTACCATATTCAGCTGCAGTTTTTAAGAAGCCAACAGGACAGACGAGAAAGAGAAAGCGGTTTACGGCACCGGCACAGTAGCCCCCTCTAGCCCTCCCCAGGCTTTACGTATTATATCCTCCCCAGAGACAGTGCCGGCACGGTATCGTAAGTGCAGAGACAAGTTCCAGTGCTCGTAGATGAAACAAAACAACCTAAGGAAAAGGCGAACCCCGAATACTACCCACACCCCCCACGACTCCATAAGCTTCACCTCCGATTCCCATGGTGTAATTGCCGCTCTACTATCTCGTACTATCATACGGTACCGTAGCTACTAATATGGTAGTCCAAGTCCCACCACAACCCAGTCGTGCACCCCATAAATAACGAAATGGCGGATCAGACGGTTCCCTCTCCGAGAATCCGAACGGTGACGTCGAGGGGGGGGTTTACACGAAAAGCTCTTCGAAAGTGTAGTTTTGTCTTGTCTGTCAGCATGGTAGTCTAACTAACTGGTCGGGATGATTACATTACAGTAGCTACCGGTGCTGTGGGGGTCCTGCGATATACAAGTATCTCGTGTGGAAAAAAAACCAAACCAAATGCACCGCATGTTATTCGGAATTTCTTTCACCTGTTCTAACATGGCCGCACAAGCCACCCGCCCCACACGCCCGACCTATCCTACCGTTAGTGGGTGGGTGGTAACTTCAGGTGATGTCCAGATTTACTATAATGATATGCTGATTAATCTAGGCCGCCGCCTAGGTATCATACGTGCGGCCGCGATCGGCCGAGGAGTTTCACGAGTCTTCTCTCCTCCTTCTCTTGTGCAGTATCATACTGTGCGGTAGTACCGTACTCGTAGGGCAGGTATGATAGGCATCCGGAGGGATCGGAGGCAAAAGAACGCGGTATCGGTACCCGTGGGCACAGTAGTGAGTTGAAGTTGATTTGTCTGCATTCGTTTAGCTGTTCGGATACCGGTAGATGGACGCATGCCTTGACGATCTCGGGGATGTTTTGTGGGGGAATGATGGTGTCCGGTAGTTGGACTGCGACCTTGTCTAGACTATGGCCATCACAGTAATTCAATAAAACATGATGTATCACTCGTGAATCACACGGGCACCGTCCCGGCACTCACTGCCGACTTTCTCCGACGAGATGGGCTAGCCAGCCAGCCAGCAACATCTAACTGGACCAATTGATTGGCTATTCGTAGCAGAACTCCGGCCGACTTCAGACTCGCCGACAAGGTTATAGTCTAACCCACCGCGCCCCCTCTCCGTGTCTTACGGTGGAGGCACTTGATTCGGATTATCCGAGATGGATAGTACCGGAGACCTCTTCGGAGGACAACCACCGATGGGGGGAATACTTGTCTCCCGATCTGTGATACCTGTTGTGCTCTACTCGGGTATCGTGCAGTATAAAGTAAAGTGGGGTATGGTTTAAACTGCTCCGCGGCGAGGGGAGGGCGAGTGTCTACTCGAGTAAAAGGAGGGGGGGGGGACAAAATTTGAACACACCCAAGTTATCATACTTCCGCTGTTTATCTTATGTCCGGGGACCGAAATTCACGGGGAAGGAGGAAGCAGAAGAGCTGGTTTTCTGGAAGTATAATACAGTAGGCGCTGTACAGTGCGTACGGCAGTGGCGATGCTGAGTGAATTGGATGCACCGAGGTATGGCACAGATGGAGGTTTGATATGTCCCGGAGTATACCAACCCCGGTTGCATCCAGCCCAACGCCTAACCTGCCCCGGTGGGTCACGTCTTTGTGCTCGTGCAGCGGTTTCTAAGAGTGTCTCGTGCTCGAGTATTGCTAGTACGAGTACGGGGCCAGAGTAAAGGGTAGACTATGCCTCGGGGTGTCATACCCTTCCTCCCTTTTGCTTTTAGCGATATCGAGGGGCAAGGTATGTTACGACATCTTGATTCCGAGAAATCCGAGACTAGAGCGCAGGCCTACCCTCTAGTGCCCTGTGGTGCCACGAGGGTTGCCACACCATTCCAGCACCATGTAGATCGGTTGAAGTACGGTGTTACTTGAGTGATAGCCGGTGATGGTGATGGTGTACCGCATTATCTAGCGAGAGTACCTTCAAATGCAATTCCTATCCCCGCTTTGTTTGGAAATCGCGGTAAGACGCTATATCCTAACCCTGTAGGCCCGGGACTAACATTCCAGGCTTCTGATTTTGACGCAATTATAAGTTTCACCTCAGCAGTTCCCGATTTCAAGGTAAAAGAAGTGTGTGCCGGTCCTCGTCAGATAATGTTTAAATAGGATTGAGGCCGTCCTGTGAAGGGTTCGATTTTTGAAAAAGCCAGTCTCTTGCAATTGTTTCCTACTTGGACTACTTTTCTTACTTTACGACTACGTTTGCGAGACAATCCTATCCATCCTTTTATATACCGCACACAAACCTCTTATCTTCTTGCAATGCCATCCAGGATCGAAGACACACCCATCCCTATGGACGAGGTCCCTCTCACAGTAGACCACCTCCTTCGTCTGAGGGCCTCCCAAATCCCTGACAATCCGCTTGTGGCCTATCCACACAATAAGAAAGACTACACGCAGTACACAGCACCTCAACTGAACGCCTTGGCCTACCGCGCAGCAAAGCACTACAAAAAGTCAATAACCCAACGCGCCTCATCCGAGACCCCGGAGAAGGTGGTCGCCCTCCTGGGCACCTCCAACTTCGACTATGTCATTTCCCTGCTCGCCCTGGCGAAACTGGGCATGACGGTGCTACTGCTCTCCACCAGGATTTCGGACGAGGCGTACAGACATCTCCTCAACAAGACCGGATGCTCGGACGTCGTCGTCCAGCCGGCGTTCGAGAAAACGGTAGGGCGAGTGCGGAGCGGGTACGACGGCGCGCTGAACGTGGTCGGTATGGCTCCGCGAGGACTGTACGAACCGGAGGTGGTGCCCGAGGAAGAGAAGGGCCTAACGATCGAAGATATGAGGTTCGACACGCAGCTCGATATGGAGGTTGAGAACTCCAGGAATGTGTTCATCATCCACTCGAGCGGGTCCACGGGGCTGCCGAAGCCGGTTGGTGAGTACTATGATGCCCCCCATCCCAAAGCGGTTGCTACTGAGGGGGTGGATTGATAACCCATGATCGGGTGCGTGCACAGGCCAAACGCATCGCGCGGTCGTTAATAATGCCGCAGTGATTTCTGCGAATCCGGCTTCGTCATTTTCGTCTCTGCCGCTTTTCCACACTTTTGGAATTATGGCCATGCTTAGTGCCTTCTACTCTGGAAAGGTCAACTCTATGTTCAGCGCTGACCTGCCCATCACTGGGAAGAGCATGGTCGAGGGATTGAAAGCCACCAGACCAGAGACCCTCTATTCAGTGCCTTACGCGCTAAAAATGATGGCGGAGACAGACGAAGGCATCGAAGCCATGAAGATGTGCAAGTCGATTGGTTCCGGCGGGTCCGCATGTCCAGATGAATTGGGCAGCAAGCTCACCGCGGCCGGAATTACGCTTGTGAGTTTCTACGGATCGTAAATCTCCCCTCCTCCCTTCCCCCATCATTCTCCATAAAGCCGAGAATGCGATTAATCAAGATGGCAAAACAGAACCGAAGGAGGAGCCCTCCTCAACTCCTTCCGCCCCGAATCCGACAAGGAGTGGAACTACCTCAAAGTCGTACCGCTCGCACTCCCCTATACCCGCTGGGACAAGCACAGCGAAGGCGTATACGAGCTCGTCCTCCTCCCAGGATGGCCTGCAAAAGCCTTCGCCAACAACCCCGACGGCTCATACTCCACCCGCGACCTCTGGCAACAACATCCTACCGACCCACTCAGGTGGAAGTACGTCAGTCGTCTCGACGACACCATCGTTCTCTCAAACGGAGAGAAAGCTGTCCCCGTTGCTCTCGAGGGCTCGGTGAGAGATAGTCCATATGTTGACCAGGTCGTCTGCGTTGGTGATCAACAACCCACCTTGGGACTCTTAGTTATCCCCTCTAAGAGATCCATCGGAATGTCCCGCGCGGAGCTCATCCAGAATATGTGGCCATCCGTCGAAGCTGGGAATGCTCGTATGCCAGCTTACGCTCAGATTTCCGCTGAGATGATCGGCTTCCTGCCGGTAGGGACTCCCTATCCAGCAACGGACAAGGGGACCGTGATCCGTCCTGCGTTCCAGAGAACCTTCCGGGTGCAGGTCGAGTCCATGTACGCCAGGTACGGAGAGAGCAACGCCTCGGAAGGTCTTTCCCTCTCGGAAGAGGAATTGAGAGCATACGTCCGCAAGGCCATCACCAAGGCTCTAAAACTCGAAGACGCCACCGTCCTCACTGACGACACGGACTTCTTCTCTATTGGTCTGGACTCCCTCGGGTCGATGCAAGTTCAAGGCAGCATCGGTCGGGAACTCAACACGGGCAAGCAAATCGGTCAAAACGTAGTCTTTGAGATGCCAACTGTGAGGAAACTAGCGGGTCACTTGTACCGTCTTCGCACCGGAGAAGCGGAGGAGGGGAAGGATGAACAGTCCCAGATCGAAATACTGAAGGGACTGGTGGAGAAGTACTCCCACTTTGAACAACATGTTCCCGGAAACTCCGATAAGCAGGGTGACTACATTGTAAGTTTCCCTCCTCACAAAAAGGTGAAATGTCGCAAAACTAATCATTCCCGAGATCGTAACCGGTGCAACCGGCTCACTGGGCGCACACCTAGTCGCTCAACTCGTCACGAAACCCACCACGCAAAAAGTCTACTGCCTCGTCCGGGCCAAGGACCAACCCAACGCCTATGAGCGCACCATCCAATCCCTAAAGCTCCGGCGGGTGTACGAAGACCTATCAGCGACCTCCCTCTCCAAGATTGTCGCCTTACCCTCGGACTTCAGCGACCCACGCCTCGGCCTCCCGGAAGACATCTACGCCGAGCTCCTGGACAGCGTCAACATCGTGATCCACGGGGCCTGGCAAGTGAACTTCAACATGGACGTCAGCTCCTTCGAGAAGGCGCACATCAACGGCTCGCACAACCTCATGACGCTATGCCTTAAATCACGTCGTGCGAGCCCCGCCTCGTTCAATTTCTGCTCGAGTATCTCGGCCGTGGGGAATACCACTGCGGGGACCATCCCCGAGACGCAGCCGGGGTACGAGAACGCCCTACCGATGGGGTACGCGCATTCCAAGCTCGTCACGGAGAAACTGTGCGACGTCGCTGCAAAAACAACGACCCTGACGGCGAGGGTGCTGAGGATCGGGCAGGTCAGCGGTGATACCAGGTTCGGCATCTGGAACGCGACGGAGGCGATCCCGCTCACCGTTCGCTCAGCGAAGACGCTGGGTGCCCTACCGGCACCGGTGAACGATGAGATCGTGTCTTGGGTTCCGGTTGATGTCACTGCTGGGACAATCATCGACCTATCGTACCTGCCCCCGCCCCCCCAGAAGGAAGCTCCGGTGTTCCATGTCTCGCACCCCAGACTCCTCTCTTGGAACAATGACTTTTTACCAGCGCTCAGAGCCGCCGGACTCGAATTCGAGAGCGTGAAGCCCACGGAATGGATCAGAAGACTCAGAGCCGTCGCTCGGGATGCCGACGTTAACCCTGAGGTTAAGCTCCTGGAGTACTTCGAGGGGAAGTACGCCGGCGACGAGGTCAAGAGCGCGCCTTATTTTGAGACAGTGAAAGCGTGCGCAGCTTCTGAAGTGCTTAGAGGTGTGGAAGACATCAAGGGCGACGTTTTGGGAAGGTATTTGGAGTTTTGGAGGGAGGGGTGGTGAATAGCATGATGTTTAGGGTATTGGAATTTTTGGACGTGAATTCTTGGGCTCCGCTCTTTTGTCGCCAAGATTTATTTCTGTATTAATTATGAGAATACTACGATTGTTTATGAATGGTCATCCCTCTTCTTTTGGCCTCTGTGAAGTAGATAGTGATTACTTACCGTATTAGAAATGCCAGCGGTAAGTAAATTAAGCAAGCCGTGCTCTTCCAAAACGGAGGATCCAGCACCATACCGTACCACCACAGGACCGCACGCACAGTGCAGCAGCCCACCAGCCACACGGCACCTGCAGAACACACAGAATCACACTCCCAGACCCAAACAAGCCCAAGAATCCAAATACTTGAGCTCGAGAAAGCCAGAACAGCTCAATGTGCATCAGTGCCCAGAAAACACCCCTTTTTCGCACATCAAAAATGCCAAGGGATGATTCACTGTTTATCCTTCGCAGCTAATGCCCAGAGCATCACGCCTTAATGTAGTGACGTCCCGACATGTCGACTATGAGACTAGTTCTGTAGATTATCAGGTACAACAGAGCACTTCCCGCGTTACCCACCCCGAAAAGCCACAGGGAGTCCAGATCCGACGAGTAGATTACTACTGTACCGCTCGGAGGAATCCATCATATAGCAATAGCGAGACATATCGGCCAACGATGCAAACCACTCCCGCCACAAGGGACCAGTCCAAGTTTCCGTAATGCTGAGAAAATGAGGTATTTGAAAACGAGGGATGCTACTACCGTAACCTGAGTTGTTTTTTTTTCAATGCTAGTGCTCGCACCGTTCTTGTTCCGATGAAGCCGGACACTATACGGGAATCGCAAGGTTTCGGCGTACCGGTACTGGGCCCGCAGTTCATGAAGATGCTGGGATAATGAACCAAACCCGCGACGGAGCTGCTAGATGAAAGAGGTGGAGGGTGGAGATGCCATCATGCGAACGAATCCAATAGTCCACGGCCAAAGTGAATAGGTAGCATTGTCACATTATCAACCGGTCCGTTTCAACCAATTGGGTCCACGAGCCGTGATACGGTGTGGGGCCTAAGCGGGTATGATGCAGATGCGGTGTCCTGGCCATACTATATCTGACACCTAGGATATCATGCGCACATACCTCACGACGCGTGCCGTCATAACTAATCACTCGCCAGCTCGATTGCGAATTTCGGAGGATGGCGCCACATTGAGTGTATTTTTTCCCCTTCCATTTCTCGCCCCGGCTCGTTTGCGAACTGGGTTGGGTTACATAATCCGCAGCTTAGAGGACGGGTCGTTGGCACGAAGGCACAGCACACTATGGGGATATTAGAATCATTATGTTCATGCATGTTCTACAGTATAGTAAGTCAGTTTCTATGTAAACACTCTGACAAAGGGTTGACATTCTAACCGCCCAAGACCTTCCCCTCCTCCCCAGACAACACTATAGAGGAAGCCATCCATGACGCGGGAGCCGGAAGGAAAGGTAAAGGAAAGGAAACCAGGAATCGACTCTGCTCCCTCACGCAACATTAACACACTCATTCCC
>QLOI01002452.1:4450-22508 GCA_003313605.1 Tuber umbilicatum | reverse complement strand
CCCCCCCCTCCTACACACCACTACTCCGCGACAAAATCTTCGATATCAAACTTAACACTCCTGGCAACATGTCTGATATAATCCCACCCGGCATTGACCCTCCATTTGGCGCCGGCTTCAAGTACATCGGTAGCCGAAGCCTTAGTGAGTAATCTCAAGCTCGTCAACGTCGCAATCTGCGTCTGTATATCTGCCGACGAGGACGTCCTGTGCGGGAGTATCGCTGCTAAGATCGCTTGAAGGCGTTCCAGTGGGAAAGCTTGGGGGCCGAGGAGTCTTCTGTGGATCTATGGCGCGGGGTGTTAGTCATTTCGATATGGGAGGGAGAGGAGGGGGGATACTTTTCGGTTCTTCGCAGTGCGTTTGGTAGGACCAGTGGCACCACCTCGTCGCTTTTTTCTGCCAAAGTCGTTGCTTTTCATGAAGAATATTGCGTCTTGGCGGGCGGGGTTGTATGATGCGAGGTATGCTGCGCAGAGAAGGAACTTGGAGTAGTATGGGAGCTCGTGTACTAGTTCTCATTAGCTACTCGTCGCCCTCTGACCGCATGGAGGAACCCTAGTAGACTCACTTTTCGCAACACCCTTTTCCCCAGCCCCCACCGGAACCACCATATCAATGACGTTCGTCTCCCGCCGGAACATATCCTTATGCAAAAGGTACAAGCTCGAGTAATTCCTCGTCCCATACTTCCCTTCCGCAATCGGCTTGACGAACGGCTCCCACATCTCATCGACTATGGCTCGGAACTGCACAATGCCCCGGGCGGTTCCCTTCGCCAGTGAGTCCCACACCGTTCCACAGAACTTCTGCCAGACGTAGAGTTCCTCTTTTGCGTCATCTTCCGTGTATTCCTCGATGTCTTGGAAGGGTATTCGTCGGACGTATTTTGAAAGGACTTTTATGCTCTCTTCTTTCGTGTAGGGGGCGAAGTGGATATGTGGGGGTTCTGCGGAGCTCAAAAGACGGGGCTTTGGAGCTGAGAGGACGAAGATCACTGTTAGGCTCGGGATCTGCTCAGTAGGGGATTAGCACATCGTAGATTAGCAGCTAGACATAGAGAACACACCATTTCTCCCAGCCTCCCCAGAGCAGCAAACAGCACACTAGACCCTTCCCTCGTCCTATCAACACGATCCAGCACCAAAAAATGCTTCCGTTCAACATTGCTCAGCGCCCCGGAAAGCCTCACTCCAAGAGCACACATATCCCCCGCCCGTCCAGCATCACCACCGCCAACATTCTCCGTAACCCCCGCGCTAATACGCTCCACCAGCTGTCGCACCGTGACGCACTCATGACAGGCAATCCACGTGTACGAAGTTTTAACGCTGTCCAGGAAAGTGCGCAGGATGGTGGTCTTCCCGGTTGCTTCGAGTCCGTGGAGGACTATGGCGGGAGGACTGGGGGTTTCGTCAGTTCCCACGAGCGCTGCCAGACGGCGGATTTGAGGCGCACGGCAGGGGAATTGCTCGTTCAGAGTTGTGAGGAACTCTGCTGGGAGCATCTCGTCGGTCATTTCTTTCTCTTTCTTCTTTTTTTTTGTTAGTTGGGTTGTGGGTGGGTATCGTCCGAGCTTGGTTGTTGAAGGGAGAACGCGACAGGAGCCACAAGCGACAAAGAGGCGTAGTACTTGTCACGTGTATTTGACAGGATTGATTCGAGTGACGGAACGTGTGTAAACAAAAGCGCTCGTGGGACCTGGGGCCCCGTCCATCGATACAATAACGAGCACAAACATTTTAACCACTTGACATTGGCATCATAGTGCTCAAAAGTAAAAGGAGTAACGATAAAACACCCAACTACAGAACTGACTTCAAAAGTTATTCATTCGAATAATCTCTAACACCTGCCCAACCCCCAATTTCCCAAACTCCACAAACAAAAAGAGATTACAAGACAGGTAGTAATAGGGAAACAATGCATCAGAAACATTTTATTAGTATACAATCCCCCTCCCCCCACGCAAATTCGAACATTCTGTTTACTTCATTTGAAGATAGGACTTGACTAAACCCTTTTTGATCCCCCTACCATCACCCTCCAACGCCCCAATCCAATCCCTCATTTGTACACCTCCGCCCCTCTCTCCATCTTCCCTCCACGCCCCAAGCCTCTGTCCACTGTTCCAGCGTTGCTGCCCCCCACCGCCAGCGCCGGTCCCATCAACAGAAACCCCAATATTATCCCCATCAACGGCACGCCGAGGTGTCAAAGCCGAAGCGCCCACAGTGTTACTGTGATCTGCCATCCAAGCATAGGTTTTCTTTCTCTTTCCGTGACCAAATCCTATTTTGCTCATCATCAGATTCGCCGTGCTATTCGCGGCCCTATGTGTCTGTGCTTCGTCAAGTTTTGTCTCTCGCGCCTTTTTACTCTCCTTCGCCGAGAATCCCCGACCACCCGCGTAGTCCGCTCCGGGAGTGGGAGGGCCGGATTCGGCGAAACTCATCGCGGAGGGAGTGCCCGGTGTCGAAGGGATCGCGCCGGTGGCGAGTTGTCCGACAATGGTATCGCCGTTTTTCTTGGCCTTCTTATGAAGACGCTCCAATTCTTTGGCATACTCATCCTGTTGCAGTTTGCGTAACGCCTTCGCCGCCTCATTTGTAAGTGTAGTTGTAGTGATAGCTGAGCCGGGGGTAGGAGGCAGCCCGCCAATCGCAGAAAAAGATCTCTTCAAATTATTTGTATGGGGGGAGACGATGCTATCCTGGTTATCCGGAGTAGCATCCTTAACAGCATCCGCCCAATCCCCGATGACTACATTCGTAGCCTTTCTCCGTGATCTCGCGAGCACAACAGCCCTCGTAAGGATCTGATTCATCCTCTCCCTAGTTGCAAGACTTAAAAGTGCAACAGTGTCGGCCTGGGAGCCAGTGGTCATCACATGACCAGCACTGTTTGTGAGGGTGAACGGCTGACAGTGCGCTTCACGAGTCTTGCGGAGCAGTCGATTCGCGAGAATGGGTGCTTCGAGGAAAGGGCTGTTGAGATGATTTGCACGGGATTCGGCGTAACGGCGTTGGACGATGCGAATCGCCTGATCCTCGGGAAGAGATGAAACGTTCGATTCGATATGGAGGCGAGCTTCCTCCTCCTTAAGATCGATACCGGCCGAAGTTAGGGCGTCTGCGAGGTCAGTTGGATCGGTTGGTTTAGAGGCAGGCACCGAGGGAGGCGGCATGGAGGAGGAAGCTAGCTGCTGCTGTTGTTGGGCATGAAGCGCAGGGGGTGTTGGAGTGCTTTGAACATTTTGAGGGCTTTGATATTGCGCTAGTGGATTGGGATTTGGAGACGGCGGAAATGAAGACATTGCACCTACTGTAAGGTGGTAGAGGAGGTGGTGTTAGGAGGCAGGGTGAGGTTAAAATATTGGATGGTGAGTTTTGTGGATGGAAGGTCGCGAAAGAACGATAGCAAGTCTTGGCGTGTTTCAGCCTCATTGGTTTTCAACCACACCCGCTCCACTGCACATGCAATCCTAACTCGATGGTGCTTGCGTTCCAATCCCCATAGCAGCTCAATAGTAACACTACTGAGGCAAAACATGGTCAACACATCAACGGCATTAGAATGGACTTTATCCAAAATTATCCCAACCACTGGTTTTCTGTAACTGGTCTTCTATTGTCCCCGTCGCACCCTCGACACTTTCCGAACCCAGACTTGGACAATATCATTTCTACACCATCGGGTAGTTATAATAATAAAACACCTGCGATACCGTAAGCACAAAAAAGTCACATCACTATAAGGGTCTACATTCATCAGTAGCATGAGGCAGGTCGGCATCTTCTATTCGCTCCAAGGATGCGGGTTTATAATGAAGAAAGTTACCCAGGCATGTCATTGAGGGGTGAGTACGATACAATGAAACACCCCCCAACCGCAACTCAGTTATACAGCGGCAGGGTACCGTATCTCTCTCTAAAACGCTGTACTGTACTCGTTCTTTGGGTGTGAGCTTGAGTCTGTGGAACTTTGGCCCATTTGTCGAAATTTCAATGCGTGTAACCGTTTGTCCACCGGCTGCTGGGCCAATCTACGCTAACTTTTGATCAAGGAAAAAACTCTCGCTCAGTGGCTAGAGAGAGCTCCATCCCCTGAGTGGTCGAGAAGCAACTGGGCCAGCTGGAGCTCTGGGGTTCGAGAGATCCACCTTTGATACCCTGTATAACACCAGACCCATACCATCTGATCGAAACAGACCTGACATCCGATTATCATAATACTCTCAGTCCGTTTTCATGCGATAGAGGGCACCCCCATTACTCAGCCGCTGTTGATGAAACATTTCACAGACAATTAATCACATGGGGGCCTATCAGAAACGGAGCAACTCCTCAATTAGCACATATACCACCAATATTGAATTCTCCGGGATAGATAATAACACTGTGCTCGAGTCGAAGATTGGCAAACAATACCGTAGAACTATCAGAACTCCACCCTAAACTTCGATACTACAATAACCCCCTCAGCCACCATTACTAGAGCTCTGAGTGACACAAAAGACAGCAAGCGTCATCCACCAGGATTTCGATAGGGAAATACAACCGAGTGCGATTGATGCTGCTCTTCGAGGCAAGTATCCCCCGGCCCTTTTTAGAGTCTGTGAGCGAAACAGCCATTATCTGTAGAACACTTCCGCTCTTTCCCTCTCAACTCCCCGAGATTGGCGTTTCCCGCGTACCGCATATGGCGAGATTCACCTCCCACACAGCCCCACCCAAATGCAAAGAATCTCAGGTTTGGAACTCAGACTCAAGTCTATAGAGCACAGCAAACCAGGAGGTGCATAGGATCCGATCCGTAGATAACGCGGCCAACTGGAACAGCGTCGATCCGCGATCCAACTTGAGGGCGAGATAATGTGGCTTCCTGGAATCTCCACTCGTACTGAGTAAACTACCGTACCGTGCTCGAGCAGAATCTCAAATGGTTAGACTATGTGCTAGGTAGTCGGAGATTTCCTTCCCTAGCTGAACGGCATGAAAAAACAAGAAAAATACCAGACCCTACCTGATACCGCTGCACTCGGCGACGATAAACCCCCTTCTCCTAAGGAATGAAGTGATTCCTGTCATGCTCAATGTACTTGCGTTGTACTGTATTATACGCCGTCCTCACATCACAGCAATTCACTGGCTGAGTTCGTCACTATGATACAGTATCTTATGACGTTTCCCAATCTCCTTGATCCAGACACCTTACCAACGAATCCGTCACATATC
The DNA here is from genome assembly GCA_003313605.1 of Tuber umbilicatum. NCBI lineage: Eukaryota > Fungi > Ascomycota > Pezizomycetes > Pezizales > Tuberaceae > Tuber > Tuber umbilicatum. Next base: position 17,271 of record QLOI01002452.1, on the reverse strand, counting down.
ATCGGGTTCAAGGCGCAGAAAACAGCTAATCCGAATCACTCACAAGCAATGTCGGAAACTACGGCTCTTCGAGATCCTACCAGTCGACCTCATAATGCGCGCTCAGTGAATACCGAGATAAGAACTTTCACTGGCACGCTCGACTAAGGATTCAGTCTTCTTGGCATCGGATGGATCATCGGGAGCGACTGCTAAATTCCTGTGATATATCAGTCCTCTGTGTTTCCGGATTGGAGAATCGTGGTTCTTGTCTTCTACCTTTCTTCCCCCCGTATTTATCGACAGGTAATTTCACCACCAAACCGAGTGACCGTACATGACACGACAAACCACCCTGAACCGCAGATTGCACGAAACTTTCCCCCGATCACCATTACAGGTACGGTGCAGCAGGAAAAGCCACATTTACCCACAGGTGCTCATCGCGCCCTCCGATCCACTCAACTACTCGAGTACCATAAAACGAGTGACATCGTATGCAAAAATCTCCACCCCATAGGATCAGAAGCCCCCCAATCATGTCTCTGGTTCCAAAGTACAATTTTTTCAACCGTTGGGTTACAATGTGATAGAGTCTAAGCACTCAGAATTACCAAGGCCAAACCTACGGCATCAGTGGTGACTGTATCACAAACCCAACCCCGCACTGCCAGAATCATAGGTTAAGCTTCGCTTAATTCTAACATCCCTTCTTCCTTTTTTTTTTTTTGTTGACACGTTTTCGCCAAAACTGGTAAACCGTTACAGCTTCCAAGCGTTATGCGGTTCCGTACCGTACGAGTAATCAGGAAAAAGAAGGCGAGCGAAAATGCCGGTACGTGCTTTGTTGACTGGTTGCTGGTCCGTGCTCATGCTCATGATCGGTCACTCGGTTTGCGTGAGAGATTGGACGATTGACGTCATTCCTACCGAGGAGAGACTGACGGCAGGAAGAAATCATGAGCTGTGCTGTAGCGGGGAAGTTCTACCGGTATTGTGAGAGGGGAGGGAGAAGGGGTGGATATTAGGTCAGTGATATGATTGAATGTAACCGGATTAATTATATCCTTGATTTGAGGGGGGGGTCTTGATAGGGTAGGAAGGAATGAGGTGGATTGGTATATTTTTGGCGGGGTGGGGATATGCTACCGATGGACTACAACACTCGTATTTTGGATGTATGTTTTGCAGCTGCGGTAACGCACGGTATGGTCCACTGCACGTTATTGTACTCGTAGAGCACACCAAGAGAGGCGTTTTTTTCCAGAGGTCGCGCGAGCGGGGAATAGTTCACTCGGAGGTAATTGTTTTTCTCAAGACGCTGAGAGCGTCGGTACGGAGTTGTTACGGTGTTGGGTCGCGGCATCGACAAGACCCAGGTGCCCGGAGGGGTAGCGTTTTGACAACTAAACCGGAGCCAAGAAAGTCCCTGTTCAACGTTCTTGTTTCCCACGGAAGAAGTTTGTGGTATCATACGGATTCATACCGTATTGGTACTCGTGTTCTAGTACAAGTACCGTACTTGGCACTCTGGTTTGTTTTTTGTCGGCAAGGGGGAATTGTTTCCTTTTTCTGTTGGATAAGAAAAGCAGGACCTCGACAAAAAGGCGGAGTTCACCGCCGCTGTGTGGATGCGTTGCGATGGTTTTCCCCCACATTGCGTCTAGATCTATGACGGCTAGATAGTATTGGTATTTCGTGTCAGTTGTATATTATAATTTTTGTTACATAGGATGCTGATACGCTGGACCACCTTGTATGGAGAATGGTATGATAAAGGCGCCTTCGAATGGAGAGCTCTTGTCCTCCCGTGAGGCCTTAGGTGTTCAGTGCACATCGGGCCTCCGAGCCGTCCAGCAAACGAAAGGCGCGGTACCGCACAAACCCCAACATTAGCACGGTACACTATCAAAGACAAAATTAGGGGGTCGTGAAGCTGACCAATTGTCACTGTGCCCAATCCGCCTCGAGCCGAGGAGGAGAGTGAAGAGGAAGAAAAAGAAGAGAGGGAAAAAATAGAAAAAATACTCGTAAAAAGAGACAAAAGAGACAAAAAGGCCACCAATTCGTGAAATAATCTCCCCCATTCCTGAAAGCATTAGGTTTGTTTCTCCCCCCCTTCTGTCGAATGTTGTCTACTCGTACGCCCAACAGTCATCCTGACTAAGCGATCCACCAACCATCGCAGCCTGACAAACCTTGCCTCTCACGGGACTTCTGGAATATCATACCCCCTCACCCTAACTTTCCTTTCCTCCTGCATCTTCCAACCATCAACCCGCGTCGCAACACCCCCCCGCAGCAGCAAGCGGAACAGCCACTCTCTCCCTTTCTGCCCCCTACCTCTCCCTTCATACTATTACCATCATTCACTTCAGGTCACCTCAAGTCATCTCCCTGATCTGTACCTCTTTTCTATTTTCCCGAGAAGAAGGATCCCATTCCTCGCGCCACTCCTTTTCCGATCGACTCTCTTGACCTCCGTAGCCTTGCTCCTTCACCACACACACTCTTACGCACACACTACATCCATCATCCATCATCTCCACCCCCGATCCTTTTCATCCTTTTCCTAACTTGTGGATTTGATACTTTGACTTTCCTATCCTCCTGGTAAATAAGCAATAGGAAAAAGTCTGACGCGACTCCCGCTTAAAAATATAACATCCTTCTGCCGGCCATTGTCTGCTTTGTGCACACAGTAATCTACCGTACACCCCTCCTACCGGTTTGCTAGACGGAGCTTTTATCGAGTAGAGGGAGAATCAAGGGGACAGAGAGAGAGTTACACACAATACACGTACAGTACAGGATATCAAGGAGAGAGAGACAAACAAACCTAAAGCAAAAGGGAAATTTTCAAAGGAGATTAAGTCGCGCGACACCTTTTTTTTTGAGGCTCGTTTAAAAAAAAAATTCATACGCGTCATCTATCCTCAACGCTACTGAGTCCCTGACCTTTTCTCTCCCTTTCCCTTTTCACCTTCATCCCCTTCCTCATCTCTTCCCCTTGCGAGTAATCTACATACGAAAGTTCCAAGATCGTCGAATCCATAATGTCTGCAGTGGTGACTGAGCTGGAGAATGCTCTCCAAGCCATGCAGGCTACAAAGGCGCCCGGTGTATCGGGTACGAAAATCAATCAAATCACAGACCTAAGCTTAAGAAATGTCCAGGTACTTTTTCCTATTGTTTTTAACGGCAGATCATCACATCTCTCACAAAAAAAAAAGTAGATTGCATTGTAGAGGCGAATATTCGGTTGCTGACATTCGTTATCATATCTCTCTAGTCTGAATCTGTCATCATTCAAAAGGTCTACACGCACTTTAAGAAGTGCCCTGGAACACATAAACTAGGCCCTCTCTACGTCGTAGACTCTATCGCCCGGAAGTATCTTGAACAGGCAAAGAGGCTACATGAGCCAGTATCCCACTCTGCACCTGATGGCACATTTGGCGCTGGGGTGCATAGAATCACCAATTTGCTGCCCGCGTTAATGAATGACATCCTGCAAAATGCTCCTCCAGAAGAAAATAAGGTACGCTATCTTCCAACGAAGAATTTGAAGTATGAAAGAAGAGCATCATTCCAAAAGTAGTCCTCAGCTGGATGAAATAACAATCTGTCATTATCCTCCCTTGCCCCCTTGGCCATCGAGCCGTTGTATCAATCAATTCTTGACAACGCGGATAAAATACCCCCCATTCCACACTATTATTATCATCATTGCTTTCTCCTTTCACCGCTTTGAAACCCACAGCGCCTGCTTGCATAAGTGTAGAGGCATCCGACTTACATAGAGATTGTGTGTGTTCTAGGATAAGATAGATAAACTGGTAACGATTTGGGAGCGCAGCTCCACCTTCCCTCCCGAGGTTTTGGCCGATATAAAGCAGAGGATCGCTGCGAGTCCCATGTCAATTGTCCCGAGTAAGCTCTTGTTTCCCCTGATTGGTGGCCCCTGGCCATTTTTAGTATCTCTCTCGGAAGAAGTTCGTATGAAATTGATGGTTTCCTTCCCCGGGTTATTTGTAGATGCTCGCTCGACAACTCCTACTGGCTCACCGCCACCTCATCTACAGTCCCTTGCCGGTCAGGTGCAGAGCCTCCCCGTGTACCAACCACCACAGGCTCATCAGACCCCACAATCCGTGATCCCAAATACGCAGTCGCAAAATGCGTCGACTACGGCGGGTATATTGCAAGCTCTAGCTCAAATGGCCAAGCAGAATAAGACTGCCATGCCGTCACAGGCCCCTTCTCAGCAACAGACACCGACCCCGGTCCCACAATATAGCGCGCCGACTCCTCAATCGCAGTCTAGTGGAATGCCCAATCTATCCCAAGGTGCAGGTTCGCTCGTTGTATCGCAGCCTCAGCAAGGCCAAGTTCCCATGGCTCAAATGCCGTATACTTCTGCTCCCCCTAATCAAAACCCAAATGCTGCTATTCCGATGATGGGAAATCAGTTGAGTGGGATGTTCTTGGGACAGCCCGGTCAGGGACAGTTTCCTAATTTTCCCCCGCAACCCCCTCCCCCACCACCTATTCCTCAACAAGGTGCTGCACCTGCGGGAATGGAACAGATGGCGCTTCTACAGCTGCTTCTCCAACACGGAGGCATGAACCTTCCGCAGTTGACCCAGTCATTTGGAAACTTAGCTTCAGGACAGGGCGGCCCTGGCGCCGACCTAGGTGCCGTTCTGCCAGCATGGGCGCAAATTGTCAATGCCGCTCAAGGACAAACCCAACAAGATTCTTCTAGAGCTGGCGATGATGGGTATGGTAGAGGTCAAAGGAATCGTGAACATTATTCTCCCCCATCCCGTTCCCCGCCACGCTATGGTAGAGACACAAGGCGGGGAAGGTCTCGTTCGAGATCGCCAAACAGGTTTGACCGTGGCGGCGGGGGCGGTGGTGGTGGTGCTAGCGGTGGTCGCTCACCACCAGCTTTCAGGCGCCGCAGTCCGGTGTATGGTGAATATGAGGGCAACGATTCTCGTGGCCGTGATGGTGAACGTAATCGTGGTGGCAGAGGTCGTGGTGGGGGATTCGGACGTAGAGGAGGATCCCCCCGCAACCGCAGGGATCGCAGCAGAACCCCGCCCAGATTCGCTAACGGAAAAGGCCAAGCCGAGCGTAATGTCACTCCCACCGCATTACCTAAATTTCCTAAACATGTCGAATTTGACCCCACGATCGGGCCGAATAATATCAAAGGTAGGCTAATACTTTTCCTTTCTCGCTTATTGGAGGTTCCCACTTTTCTATCTACTTCCTATTTGCTAATATATATCGCTGCAGTGCTCAGTAGAACCTTGTTTGTAGGTGGTGTAACGTAAGTTGAGACAAAAAAAGAAAAACAGTTTTCCCGTGTTACGTGTATACATTGAACTAACGCTGAGTAGCATCTCCGACGATGAGCTCCGAAAACTCTTTGAGAAACATGGATACGTACAGTCTTGTATAGTCAATCAGGAGAAAAGGCATGCCTTTATCAAGATGCTTACCCGCCAGGACGCTGTAAAGGCCCGTCAAGGAATGGAGACGTACAGAGCTGATAACATGACCATAAGGGTAAGTCACTTTAATTGCCTCACCTTTCTTTCACTCATATCGCTCAAGGCTGACTATTATTTCCTCCCATAGACCAGATGGGGTGTCGGCTACGGTCCCCGTGACTGCAGCGACTACCAAACGGGCATCAGCGTCATCCCCATAGACCGTCTAACCGACGCAGATCAGAGATGGATGGTTTCAGCAGAATATGGCGGTACCGGAGGCCGACCTCTCGAAGGGGCTATGTGTGTGGAAGAGCCCGATATTGAAATAGGTCAAGGTGTGTCCTCGAAAGGTAACTATTCCAAATAGCCATAGCCATAGCTTGTAGCGAAAAAAAGAATGAAAAGGAGAAAGAATGAAAAGGAGAGGGAAACCATAACTTATACAAATGGGTACACAGCCATATCCAAACGCTTCCCCACTGACTCTGGCGGAGCCAAGGGACCTCGCTCTTCACACGACAACACCAGTAGCAACAACAACAACAACAGCGCCAGCAACACCAGCGGTAGCAACACCACCCAACGCGACCCGCCTCGCACTAAGCGCAACGATTATAGCGAACTTCACGATCGCACCGGCCGCGACAGCAATATCGGCGTGGCGCCTCCGACCCCAGGCTTCGGCACGGGTCTTCCGTTCCCAATGGGAATGATGCCGCCGAATATGCCTCCCGGGTATCAGTATCCTGGTTTCCCTAACCAGAGGTAGTAGGGTGATGAGGCGAATCGGGTTCGAAGCAATTCCTTTCTTTTTAAATGAAAAGCAAAGAAAAAAATAGTTTTGTGACGCTGGGGTTGGTTAGCTGAGGCGGGCTTGTGGGAGGTAATGGTATATAGTTTTTCCGGCCGGGGAGCACAAACTCGACTTGGCCCTGACCTTGATTTTAGTTTTAGCTTTTCTAGTACTTTTTTTTCCCTCTCCCTTCTCTTACTCCTACTGCTATTGTTACTCTCCTTTTTCCTCTTCCTGTTCCTTTTCTCCTGATATTTTTCGTTACAAATTTTTCCCTCTTTCCTTCTCTCCCTATTCCTTTTCGTTTCTGGCGATTGTTGTTGGTGGATGTAAGCAAGTAAGCAATGGGGAATTGAATCGAACCGAATCGCAAATGCGCCGGATGAGGGCCTAGTCGAGTCTAGCCGAGCCGAACAAGTAGTAACACCGACAGCTACAGTACGAACTACACTGGTGAGCGAATGAGAGTGGGCACTGTGGTATTCCCTCCCGTACCGCAGCTGAATATACGACATTTTTCCTTCTGATATATATCTTTCCACTTTTTATTTCGTCGAACTTGAATTACAGCACTGTCTACACCTCCCCCCTTTCCTTCCTTCCCCCCTTTTCCCCGGCGGATCCGTTCTCTCTTCTCACTTCAGGTTCTATCCATCTTTCTGCATAGAGTTAGTCCGCAAACAAGTCTTCAATACCTCAACACAACAGCACGCCCCCAATCCCTCTTACTTATCATCCTCGCCCCCCCTCCGCCAAGACCAGGCCAGGCACAGCACGGTATTCCCACCGCAGTTGCAATCCCAATATATACACAACGGTGTTCCAATCCCCATCCCATCCCACCGCCAAGCCTACGAGAAAAGAAAGAAAGAAAGAAAGAAGAAACAGAATGCCCGCCCGTCCGCGCTAGCGGATGCCAATACTGTACCCTCGTGAACATCTCCGGACAAAAAGGATGAGTCCTGTCATTTCGGCCTGTCAAGTAAGTCTTCGGACTCTAGATTTTGCGGATCCTATCCTGCCCTGCTATGGGTGGGGGTGGAGTCTCAATTGAGTTTTGTCTTGTTTCATGAATCTTGTGAGAGTGATATCTTCCTATCATACGAGTACGAGGGATGAAAAAAAAAGAATGAAAAAAAACAACAACTTGAATACCGGTACTAACATAGCAGCGCGGTAAGGATATAACCCCGTTGAAGAGGTTCCGCAAGTTTCAAAGATATCATGAAATCTTGGCGCCAAGGAGATGACGGTTTTGGTTGTTGGTCTTGGCAGTAAGGTGTCCGGATATTTGAGGTTCCCATAGCGGACATTTATCGGAATATCAAATGAACGTTAGGCTTGGAAACCACTATTTCTGGCATTCTACGCCTGTCTCCGCGCCGAGAGTCGGCTCCCTTTCCGGAATAACTGCCGGTGCCACTGACCCGTAGAACGGGCGGGCGGGTGCCAATTCTTGGCTCGGAGACAAGAGGATCAACACTGGCATCATGCCTGTACCAACCATCTCCACCGGTAAAAAGGTCACTTAATTTTTTTCTAGTTACCTTAGCACCAAATATGCTCCCAGAAAGGTGTGATATTATTGGCCAACACAATAAGGTACCGGTGATGTGACACCCGATGTTTGCTTGTTCCTGAAGATCATCAGTAGAAGAAAGCCAAGCCCTACGGTTTTCATGTAAATTGCCCCCCTTCTTCCCCATTGTGCTCGTGTATCCGAGCCAATAATTGGCACCCGGTTGCCTTTTCTACGGGCCAGTACCGGTAGTAGTTTTTCCAAGGTGCCAATTCTTGGCTCGAAGACATGAGCACTCGTCTCCGAGCCAAGAATTGGCACAGTGGCACCCGATTGCCCTTTCTATGGGCCCGTGACGGTAGTAGCTTTTTCCACAAGGTGCCAGTCCTTGGCGCGGAGACATGAGCACTCGTCTCCGAGCCAAGAATTGGCATCTGCTCACCCGTTCCATCGGCCTGTATAGTCTAATACCGGCAGCTTTTCCGGAAAGGGTGCTAATTCTTGGCGCGGATCCATGAATGCTAGTATGATGGAATCTTGAATGGGGCAACCATCCTTTTGGCTTACTGCTTGGCAAACTGTAGCAAACCGTACCGGCAGTAGACAGTAGCAAGTACTCATACTGTACTAGTGTAAGTACTCGAGTACATAGTCAAAAGCCGGGGGATTCACCGTGAGCCGAGAGCCAAACCAAAAGCGACGGTTGCCCAAAGACTCTACTTTGAGCAATGTGGGGGAGGCAGGTAAATTCCCTAGCTAGCGAACCAACGCAATGTGGAGATGAGTTCGACCTGGTATGGCTTTGTTTCCCGGTCTCGAAAATTTCTCATTACGAGTAACACAGTCGGTTGGCTGTGATGAAATCATTGGATCGGCGTTCTAGGGTGCGTGATTAGGGGGCCTCCCCACGCTGGTTCAGCGCAGTTCAGCAGGAGATTTGTAGTTCATGAGCCGCGAACTTTGGAGAAATAAACTGAAGTACTGATATCGTACTAGTACCTGCTCTGGAGGTGGCCGCAAGCTGGTTTGGTGGTTCAGAGACGGCCGGTACAAGGTCAAGTTTGATAGATCGAGAAAGGTGCAAACACTAGCGTCGAAAATTTTTCAAGCGAACGGCACCCCACACTTTCTGTTTGCAGAATTAGCCTCTTGTCAATAGATTTTACTACTCGAGTATGATAAACCAATTGAAATTGCAAGGTGAACTAAAAGGTCCTACTACGTACTACGATGAACCCTTCGAGCCGCAGTACACATCCCGACCCTGAACCGGCGCAATGAAACTCCCTATTGGTGCAGGGGTTGCCGGTGCGGAGAACCTTTCCGCACTACACGGTAGGCAAGCCACGAGGGGGAGACCTGGATTCGGGGTGGGTTGTGGGAAATAATCCAGTCTTGGGAGGAGGTACGGCCGAATACCTGGTGCCGGTAGATAGAAATAGGGTTTGTAGAGCAGATGCGCCTTGTGAGTTAAAGTGCAATATCGTAAGTCTGGATAGTTAATATCATAGGGTATGATATCGCACCGCACCTATCTGCTCCCTAGTTCAGTTGCAACGCGGAGGCCAAGGCCGCAAAATATCAACGGCGTCTTGGCGCCAAGGTGTTCTCTTCACGACTGAACTAGCGATCACCGGCAGCACGGCCGAGCATCGTACTTGTATCATATTTCGAGCCTTTGTGCGGTTGGACTTCCAAGGGCTGGGCAGAAAGGTTGATGTGTCGGCCTTCTAATTATTCGCTCGGATATGATCTGAAAAACTTGAGACCCGTTTCAGTTCCGGTACCCTTGCAAGGTACCCCCGAACCCGTTGCGCAAGGGCTCTCTCGTATGGTAGAGAAGCGGTAGCAGGTCTTGGTACCAAGCTTGAGGAAAGCAAATCCCTCTTCTCTCATCTCAGTAGAGCAAGTCCATATGGTGAGGGATGCCGGAGTACTTGAGCACCCGTACTTTGCCAAGAGGATATTGCCCCAACTTCAACCGCCGCTCCGGAGAGAATTACGGCTCTACTAGGTGATAGAGTGGGTGACTCTCTACACATTGATAGAGATAAAGTGGGAATATCTCAAGTAGGCCAAACATTCGGTAGGGGCTGTCAAGGACATATCCACTACTGTTAACTTCCTTGGCAAATCAGGATACACTCGCATCCGCAAAGTTTTCATACTACCTTAGATGCTTCATCAACCCTGGTCCTAGATAGCAAAACAGGGACGACCTTTTTTCCAGAAATCCTTTTAATCCAGTAAGTGAACGGCAAAGTCCATAGAAGATATTCACATTCCTTTCCCAGTAAATAGCTTCTGCAATCTTCCGGTTGAGGACTGCCGAGACTTGCGACACATCATACGTTAAGAGAACTTTGTGGATACGGGTGTACCACCTAATGAGAAACGATGCCCACCATATTAACAATAATGGTAGGCAAGAGCGGGTAATATCAGCAAGACGATGCGGGGTACGGCAGCTAGGTGGCAGGTTGCGCTAATGGGAAATTCTTGTCCTAGCGGACACCATAAATCCGGAGTGAAGGAATAGGTATTTTATGATACTTGTGGTATGGCGCATTTCAAGTATGACATCGTTGGGGAGTTCAAATATATTCACTCATGAGCTTCTTGAATGCACTATTTCAAACGCCTCGATTCCCTTTCCTCTAGTCTCAATCCTGCCCTGTACGGTAGTAATAATAATAATACGATCAGATTCTTAATACAAGTACCTGTGAAATCCACAGATCTAGAATCGAACAATCACTTGGTGCAACTGCTCTGTTTAATGGTGTCCCGTGGCGCTCCTCTTTCCCACTCGCACTCACCGATTGGCACTTGTTTCGCCATCCAACCTTTTCCGTCCTTTCCTACATACCCGAGTACTCGTATCGTACAAAATGCCTTGCGTCCTCGTGCAGTCTTCATCACGAGAAACTGGGTGCCGACGAACAGGGATCAATGACAAGTGATTTTTTGTTACCCTACTTTGACGATTTCTCTCTCTGTTGACCAAATACAGGTACCGTAGTCTACCGTACTCCTGTTCGTCACCGCCTAATCGACTGTAACCCGTCTCCCCGCCGCCCCCGGCCATCTCCCCTCCCTCACCAAACCGGGCGAAAATGGCAAATTCCCCCAACACACAAACCCTCCCTCTCATCTCCGACCCTTTTTTTTCTTTTTTTCTCCGTCAAAACCAGAATCTCCAAGCGCCAAGGTATGCCTTCCCCGTTCAGCCCGTTATGACGTTATTGCAATACTGTACTTGTACCTGTTGCGTGGGGAAAGGGAATTTGGGAATGTCGGCGCATTCCGGTGCTTGCTTGTTAGCCAGCTACGGTTATCCTAAGTTAGCCACGGTGGAAATGGGCGAGAGTGAGTTTTTTTCTGATTTTTTTTCTTTCGCAGGAGCACCGGTACTCGCACTGCACTTGCACTTGCGCCCGTTCCGTCTCGTCGAGATTTGGAAAAAATCTTTCAATTACTATGGAAAACAGAATCTGGGAATAAGTTTTTGAAAATACGGCTATCGTTACACAGCCGCCCCACAGCGAAAAAAAAAACAATGTCTCGCCTTCGGATAGCTTATGCCAGGACTGATGCAGGTGATGCAATTTTTGGCAAAAACATACCACCGGCTTTCAACTCGAAATGTGCAGCAAAATATTTATCTATCACTTTCACCTATCTTATCCCTCAAACAGCATAAAGAAATTGGCCCTCAAGGTTGCTGATATTCTCCTAAATTTCCTCTATAATTTTTAAGAAGTGAGTTAATAAGTAAAGCTTTCAACAATCTCCTCGGGAATCTGGGCGCGACCAACCTCCCAAAACTTACATGACACTTTCAAACGGCAGCAGAAAACACAGAAGGATTTAAAAACAGCTAAAGATGACAATGCACACAATGCACGCATTCATTTTCCTTTTTTTCTTCACTCTATTTTTGAACCTTTCCTCAGTCCATAATGGGCAAGGGCCTGGCGATCCTGTGCAAAGGTTTCACCTCTCCACAATGCGTTTCCCGCGATGCATTGAGAAAGGTCTTCCCCGAGATATGGTATGTGGATGTTCTAGAAGGGTTTTTTCTCATATATGCATAGGGGAGGTGAGTTGGAGAGGGAATAGCTCTTCCCCTCATCCCCCGCGTCGATAATCCCGCATACCATGTTCACATACCGGCACCTACCATGCCTGCAGAGAGCATGAGCAAAGTTCTGATGAGTTGGGTGGGAGGTTAGACAAGGTACCGGTAGGTAGGGTAGACCCTGACGCTTGGCTTACCGTATGGGATGGCAAGGTGCAAGTAGAGCAGGAGGGATTTTGATCTCGTAGGTACATGTACGGTACTCGAGTACTCGTACAGTACTACCCACCCTGATGGTTTTCCACGAGAAGGAAAGGGTACGGGTGCCCGGGGATGTTTTCCTACTGGCACAAGTAATGTACGAGACGGGGATCATTTTGCGGGTTAACATAGTTGGCTGTTCATTTACGGTACTCAAGTATTCGAGTACTCGCACCGGTACTTTTTATGTGGGTACTTGTACTTGTTACAAGTACTGACCGCTGGCTTTTTGTGCTGTGATGTTTTCTGATTGGTTGGTTAATTGGTGGTGAGCCAGGGCCCGATCTGGTTCCGGAATCTACTGTGGTGGGTTGGCGCTTCGGTTCTTCCTTTGTTTCTTCCTTATGCCCGGAATACTACGAGTAGAATGGAGTGAAGTGAAGTGAATTAGGGTTAAATTCGTCCAATTCCTGCATATTTACGATTACTCGAGTAGGTATTCTATGCGTTGAACTGGACTCTGGCGATAAGTCTGGCCCAGCATAGCAACAATGAAACGATAGAATAGCATGAGACGAAACTCTGGTTACAGTACCAGGTTGGCAATCGGCATCGAAGTATCATAGACTACTCGACAATTTCAGCTAGCCAACCAGCTACAATATTTCACCGGCCCTCTCCACCGCCGAATTCCCTCTCCTCTGTGCTGTCCTTGCGAGAGGCAAAAAAAAAAAAAAAAAA
>QLOI01002450.1:0-34908 GCA_003313605.1 Tuber umbilicatum | reverse complement strand
ACTAACAGGACAGCGATAGGAAGAGTTTTCTCCTGCAGTTGATTGCATGTATCAGGATACTGCATGAACACTTCACATCGGATAATGAACTAGCAGAGCCGGCAAACATTCAGTGTAATGTTAGCCCGAGGCCCAGAGGAGATGGGCATGCTCGCGATGGTGGTGAGCTTAGGAGTGATGGAGAGGAGCTGGTAATATAATTCTACTTAAGTGTGTGCGAGACCTCTTCTCCTAAGACGATCAACTATCCTCTCGAGAACTTATTGAGTAAAGCTGCGGCTTAACGATATTAAGTTTCACCGTTAAGGTTTTCTCTCTTACATATTTGTTCTTCACTTTGCGTACGAAAAAAGCTTCGGTACTGCCGCATCCTTGGGATCCATCTTCCCCCAGGGAGCCCCCGTTACAGTCCTCCACACGTCGAACATCCGTATGGTATTTCGTCTCTTCTCACGGCGGAAAACATGAGAAGCCCAACCCCGTCGGGTAGGTTGTCACTCAGTCTCGACGATTCATAAGACCCCCAAGGGCTTTCCAACCCGACCAGCGATCCATTGCAGGACGGCATGGATGAGGGGGAGGCAGCGACCAGTGAAAATCTGGCTCAGGATTGAAAATTGTTACGGCGGGTCAAGCTCCCTGTTTTCGACGTTGAATGTGGGAGGCTGTCATTGTAGACAGTAGAATTTGGGATGTACTAGAGTAATAGTAGGCTTAATAGTAACGGTAATAATACAATATTTGGAATTTTAAACTAGATTTCTAGTGATCAAGGGCGGAGCCACTTGGATCATCAGGGGCACAGATGACGACTCAGAGGATAGAGCGGAAAATACAGATATGAGGGCGACGTCCGGGCAACATCCGGCGAAAGGGGAGGCGAGGATGGGAGAGTATCTAGAATCTGGAGGAAAATAAGGAGTGTTGGGAGAGTATCGGGAATAGAGGGTAAGGCATCAGAAGAACGTCCGGAAGATTGAGGTTATATGAACTATGATCTTGAAGATACTGGACGTATGGTGAAGATTCGGCAGGCAACGCCAACATGGGAAGGGGCATCAGGATATGGGAGAGCAAAGCGGAGAGATCACGGGAGTAGGGAGTAAATCAAGGGGGAACTTCGGCGTTAGGTTAGCCGAGACGGCAGCGCCACGACGGGAGTGCTAGGAACCAGGGCGTAGAATGGCGCGGAGGAGTCAGATCAGACCTTGCGAGGCAGGGGGGGAGAAGGCAGGAGGTGACCGGGATACCCAAGGGGCAAATCAGAGGAGCTCAGGATATCGGTTGTGCAAACGGGACCAAGCCAGGATGCAAGGGCGGAGGGTCGGGGACGCCAGGGTTGGGGGCTGCACGGAACGCAGAATCTGGACGCAACGACGTGCCGTCGTTGCGTCTTGATTCGCAATCTTTCTTTCGTGCATCCTGTGCGTCAGATGCACGGGACGTACAGGATGCAAACCAAAGTTTTTGCTGATGTGTCCGATATTGAAACTGATTACTTCAATAACAGAGAAACGACTAGCATGTTTGTATTTGGGCGGCATGATACGTACTAAGTTCATATGGCAAAGGTATCGGTAGCTTTTGACTGGTGGAGTCCAGGACAACCTCAGGACGACAAAGTTAGCCACGTCCTGATGACCAAATAGTAAGAATGTTCAGGGTCAACGAGTGTTCGCACCTTGAAGAATATAGTCGAAAGTTGTTGAGTTATTAAGAGAGGTACTTAGTTAGTATTAGGATTAGACGTACCGGCCACGGAAACTCAAGCGGGATCTAAATATACCAGTTCCTCTCCTGCTATTAGAAAACCAGCAACGGAGAAGAGACCTTATCAATATAACAAGTTATATTACAATCTATTCATACTCTTAGTAGTTTTAGCAAACCGAGTATTGTTATTTATTCTTTATATTCTTACAAGCCTTCCTGATATCACTTTGTTATCGAATTCGAACCCTTAACCATACTCTATTGAGCTCTGAGTTGGTTACCGGTAACACTCTTGCACAACATCTATCTCGGCTTATTCAAACATATAATGATATGGGTAGAAGGGTTTTTGAAAAGGCATAAACAGCAGCAGGCATTTGATGATGCCTGAAAAGAAATTCCGCCTTACCCTGGACTCTGCGTACCAAAAAAGGCATATTGTGAAGTCACACAATGGCAAGGAAAAGAAATGCGTAACCTGGCCCGCTGTGTTTCGGCTGTATTGGCGTCCACATTACAAAATCTGAACAGTTCTCAGCGCTACAATTTCTGGAGCACTGTGAAGTGTGTTAGCGCACTAGTGGACTTCTCTCTCATGGCCCAATATTGTAGCCACACAGCTGATACAATAGTCTACACGGAACGGTACCTGCAGACATTTCACTGGACGAAGGACGTTTTTCAGGAGTTTCGTACCTCGAAGGCTACCCGTGCTGAAGTAAATTGTCAAGACTGGGATCTAAGGGAAGAAATTGCGAATCTGCGTGCTAACGAAACCCTCCACAACACTGTCGCAAAGCATGGTCGGCAGGCCGATTAAGAGAGGCTCGAAAGGTCCAATCACCAGGTGAATTTGATATGGCGCCAGAACTACTTCAACTTCATTAAGATTCACTACCTGAGTCACTTTGCCTCCCTTGTACGGCATTTTGGGTCCGTATCAATTTATTCTACTGAGATCGGTGAGCTAGCACATAAGGAGCAGATTAAAGATCCCTACTGTAGATCAAACAAGAATGAAGGTGCTCGACAGATTCTATCCCAATATGGCCGCCAGCATCCTCTAGGGATGAGATTGCGGACTAGAGAAGTACTTTTGAACGCAGCAGGTGTGACAGTGGTTAGAAATAGTCGAATGGGGATGCCGACTTCTCTAAGCGATAGTGCACCTCGGCGGATTCTCAAAGGCTGTACAAAAATTAGCACACTCCCTGAGCTATGAAGAGCCAAGCAGATCAATTATCGGGACATGATGGAGGAGATACTACATTTTATTAGGCAGACTCCGGCTGATGGCCTGCGGCTACATACTAACCCCAGCGAACTGGAATTGCTTTCCGTAGAGCGATTTATGCAACTTGAGATTCCGGTTTCTGATTTTCAGGAAGGTGACAGGTTCCAGATCCACCGGGCCCGCTGCACTGGAATGAAGGTTTTCCACAACGGCGGTCTGAGAAACGATTAGGTATGGGTCCAGACTGCCGGCGAGAAGAGTTATGGTGTCACAGCTACTGGTGACGTGTTGTTTTTCTTGTTGAGGTGATGGGCAGTAGAGGTGGGAGCTCTAGAAGCAGACATGTAGCTTGGCAAACTTAATCTTGTATATAAGGCAGTGAGCCACTTCTTTTCCTTTCCTCCCTACGCAACCTGGTATTTTCCTCCCTACACCTGTACCTAGGAACTACTACTCTCTCTTGACTTTACGTTATCGGAACTTCTGGATCTCTGGTACAAACTTGTTTTGTTTGTACACCAGTACCTCTCCTCCACCTGTTCTCCTGTGGTGTGCCTTGGACTATCTGTTCTGCAGTACCCCGACCATTTGCCGTTACATATGCAGATTTGCGAGGCCGGACAGTTGCACGATTGTTAGCACTTTTCAAGATAAGAAATGTTCTAAGCAAGATGGCCGATGTCCAGCAACTAGCATTGGTTCGTGTACTCGATCCAATCGATGGTGGTAGGCTTCACCAAGCAAGTAGCCATATACGAGTCTGCAAGCGGTTCGTTGGTCGGGACATGTGGATAGTCAGCATAGGGGCAGTGATTGAGCAGGCACATGTAATTCGAAGCGGGGAGAAACAATGGATAGTGAATCATAGGATTGATCTGCGGACATTTAATGAAATATATTAATTATATTATATTATTCTCCAGGATTATACGCTGTACTTATGCGGCCGATACGAATCCAATAAAGGTGTGAATCCACATGCAAGGTGTCTGGCTTCAACATGGCAGGGTGAGTACAGGATTGGTCCGCAGGTGTTTAAGGAAATATAGAAGTGGCAGAGTTGAAGGCGGAAACTGAAGGTCTGAATTTACATCCAGTGTCCGGCTCCAACTTGGCTGCGCGATTTTAATGATTGGAATCGGCGTGGAGGCACCGGATAATTTATATATGATTAATAATTCATAAGAGGTGTTAGCGGACAAATACAGGTATCTGGAGCTCGAATGGTTGTGGGGACGGCGCCGGATACGGACAATTTGGTAGGGGGATACTGGAGGCCGTTGAGCGAGAAGATAAGGGGGAGGGCGATTGGGGACGGAAAGGGGCCGCGAGAGGCGCTCCTGGTCATCCTCCGTCTCCGTTACAACTCCAGTCATTGAAATTTACTTTCTAATCGGGAACGACTCAACACCAGAGAACTATCACTACTTTTCGGATCCCGCATCCTCCCCCTTGGGGGGTGCTGGCCATCACTTTTATCACTTCCTTGCCTTCGGGCATCATCTTTACTGTTCTCTCTTGAGGTCTACCCTCAAGACCACTCCTCCTACCCCATTTCAGCATCTCAGGATGTTGTTTCTCTACACTTCCCCGCTTTTGTTTCACACCTCGCTTAGCATCAGCACGGTCGGGTATGCCCATTCTTGATTCTTCAGACTGCTGGGAATACAGTATGCGGTAAGCAGAAACCTGGGAATCCCCTCAGGGGTTTTTCCAACAGGCCACGGTCGATTTCGCCGCTTCTCTTTCCTTCACACATCCTGGTGGTGGTATCCCTCCCACTAAGTGACCCTTCCTCTCTGAGAATAAAGAGACTACATGAGAGAAGTGGTAATAAACCTGGATGTGTGAGGGTGTTTGGGTACTGCCTAGAAAGACATGAACCCGTTTCCGATAGTTGGATTACGCCTGGGTCTACCCCTCCTCTCCTCTCCCCCATGGGATTGGCTGGCACCCTACTGCCCCCCCCTCCTCCTCCACCTTGGTTCCGTCACTTCAACACGGTTCCTTCCTCCCTCCGCCGGCTGGCCTGGCCTTGGGATCTTCTGGCAGGTACCCTACTACCTTCCTCCTCCACCTGGCTTGCACCCTAAACAACTGCTACTGGCTGGCACCCTACTGCTACTTTTCATACCCTGCTGGCATCATACTGCTGCTCATCTTGTTGCCAAGAGGGCTGGGGTCCCTGATTCGACCTGCCACACACCTCTGCCGCCTGCATTGGTCTACTACTCTCTTGCCTTCCCCTGGCACCTCCTTTTCGGTACATTCGGGGCCCTTAGTTCTGGCTAGTTCTGGTTCAAGGGCTTGGACACAGCTAGGGTTGGATCTGGGGGGTTGTTTTTCACTTGTAGGGTTTTGGAGGTTCACTGTCGGGTTGTTTCTTTTGGATTTCAGTGCGTTCTTGTGGGGGTTTATTGCTTCGTGACTGGGGAGAGGTGGCTTTCGGGGTTAGTTTTTATACCCTTTGAGGGTTTTCTGACAGCTCGGGAGGGCCTGGCCTAGGTGGGGGTTTTTGAGGTTTTATAGCGCGAGCTGCACATTCCTTCTTTGTACCGCTTAAATCAAATGAAAAACTGTGTGAAAGAAAAAAAAAAAAAAGAGGCGCTCCTGGTACCTGTGGGGTAAAAAGGTGCGTTGGGACACACCGGACACAAAATATAAAAATCGAAAAACGTGGGGATGATGAGGACACAAGGAACGGATGGGGCGGATGCATATCGTCTGGACGTGGACCTTTTGCGTCTGGAGAGAAGAGTTTCTTTGCTGATGGTTCAGCCCTGGTGGCCAGCGCTGTAGTCTCCCCCGAATTTTTGTTTGGATACTTTCTTAAACACCTCACTAGTTTTTTGAATGAAAACCACTTCATTTCCGTCCCTTCAAGTATGGAGCTATGGGTAAGTGTCGCTCTTATTTCTCTACTTATCCCCTCCTCGGGTCTGTTTTCTGGTTCCTTTTGGAGCCCAATATGGATCCATTTCTAAATCATTTCTTCCTGTCCCTTTTATGGCCTTTGGGAGCCAGATACACACCTACTGAAGGTGTGTCCCAGGTTGGACCAACTGTTGCAATGCCTTACTGCAAAGTTCCTAGGCAGAAGTCATTGTTGGGTCCAAGTTCCCGCCAAAACATACCAAAATGGGTCAAAATTCACGATCAAGGAAATCATGACTTGCAACCTCTCCCGAATTAAAATAGAAAATATATCAATAGATAGTTGAAGACCTACAGTATTGGTTCTGAAATTAGTATTTTTATAACAAACTTCTCATCAATTGACAAATATAGTTCTAAAACTAGCATATGTGCTGAGGGTTTGCCATAGTTTAGGCGATATGGTACCACATACTTCAAAATTTAAAAAACATCAATTGGATTGCAATACCGAAAATATGTTATGAGGAATTTATCTACTTGCACTGCAGATAGTTGAGTTCTGGTGCGGTGACACGCAGCATTTTTGGTTTGAAAGTTACCATCAAGGATGAGCTGTACCACTACTGTACCAGTATTACACACTACTAGCTTAGTTATCATGGTACAAAACATATTTTCTGTGTGGGAGTGGCAGCTAACTGGGGGGTTAATCCATGAACAGGGTATCAAGGGCAGGTCTGTCAAACTTATGGGAATGGGCCGGTGATGCAGAGGGTGGGGAAGAGGTTGGAGATGATGAAGAGGTTGCAGGCGATGTCTGTAGATTTGGTGAGGGTGGTTTCAGACTCGCAATAGTCGGACAGAAAGCCCTAAGAGAAGACCCCCTTTGGCGGCCTCTCGACCACTCAGAGAGTGGGATTCTCTTTAGAATCATTTTCGTTCTCGAAGGGCTTTTATGCTTACCTAAAGTGCTTGCCGACACCCCTCGAACCACTAAATAATAAAACTCAAGTAACAAACCCCCCCCTACCCATTTCCACTTATAGCACTCTCTTGGACGCAGTGGTGGACCATGGGACTAGTTGTGAAAGAAAGCAAGGAAAATAGATTAAATATAGATACAGTGCACAAGGGTCAAAACAGATAACAAAAAGGTTGAAAGTACCGGGGGTTAAGGGTAAGTAGGGCCATCGGCTCTGATTGGCTCGTAGGCCAGACGGCCAATCATGAGGTCGAGTATCACTTCTTTCCCATCTCCCACAACTTTCTAATATTCCTCCCATTCTCAAGCTCCTCCAAAGCCTTTCTCTTCCCCAGCGGCTTTGCGCCCAGAGATGAGCTACTTGCAATGGGTCGCTCCTCTCTGCCCAATTCCTCTCTCCCCCTCATATTTTTCCTATTCCTCCTCATTCTCAATTTATTTTGACAGACTTTTGCTCACACCCTAAGTACAAGTACTATAGTTCCTCAGAACTAGGCGAGATGCTTTAAAGGCCAGAAAAGAGACAACAGGAATAAAAATAGGCTCAATTGAATACCGTATGAGCAAACAGTAGGTATCATGCTTGGCGCGTTAAACCCGGTTGTATGGTAGGGGGGAGTGTTTGGCCTTTGGCGCTCGATGAATATCATCGGCGGTCTTCCGTTTCATAGTAGTCGTAGGATTGAAAACAGCATCCAGCGACTGGGCGTGAATAATGCGCATCATCGAGGACGGAAACCCACTAATGGCGCTTTTTCCTGTGCAAGAACTGCATATATCGATGGACAATTCTTGCGTGAGATCCCGAACACAGAATTTGATCAGCTGGCAGTATAGTAGGTGATCTTCTGGCATCTGGAAATTAGTTAAAGGCTTGCCCCCCACAAGGAAAAACACTGTTTGTGAGGTTATTATCTTGAGAAGCATCTTCTGGTGTCATCTTAAGCCTGCAGGAGATGTAGCCTATGCATTCATACTGCCCCTTTGCGTAAGCCGGAAGTCCACCCAGCTCAAAGTAAAAGGTGTTTGCGATGAGTGATTCTGCTATGCGGATCTTGGTTGCACTCAATCTGGTTTGTGCTCGCATTGTTCAAGAGATGCATGGCCTTGAGGTCATCTATTTGTGGCTCCGTTGTGGAAAACCCCATATTGCAACGAAAGTACCTCCGGCTCAAGGCTTTAGGAAGTCTGTTATGTAGTTCTATCCATGTCCTCTCACCGTCCGGGGAGGACATGGGGGAACGGTACGGGCGGGAGATGGATCCATCCCTCCAAATCCCCCGGGGGCCAGCAGCTTTGGTGTTAGAGTTCGACGATCCTGTTCCCAAAGACCAGACCATGTCTGTAATACTTTGGGATTCTGGCCATATTTTCAGCAACTCCCATAATGCGATATTAACGGGATTGTTATGGCGTAAGAATCAGCACAAGGAAGCGGACTTTTTTTTTGCCCTTACGCTTCCCACACAGAAACCCGCCTTGAACTGTCCGTTGACCGTGCCAATCAGTACCCTGAGAAAAGCTTAGTGGGTGATAGATATTTAGCTAGGCTAGTGAAACGTACCGCATTGATCCGAACGAGTACCAGGCCCATTGTAATTGGTAAAAAGGCAGGCTGAGGTGTCTTCTGTTGTCGTCGCTGTTACAGCAACTTTTATTCTTGATGTATAATTAACTTGAATGGTGTGGCCAAACAGGTTTCCCGAGGTCCCAAATGCCTCCTGAAGTGCATTTTCTAGGCCTTGAGCCTTGCAGTGACTATCGGCAAGATAAGATACGAGCAGCTCTTTAATCTGGGACAATACAGGTACCGGGACAAACTTCCTAGGCTTGAATGCATTTTCAGCAAGATTAATAAATCGTTTTAAGCATTCTTCAACCGACCACCCATTGATGAATAACCCAAAGGCAATGAGTCCCCCTTCTAATATTAATAATTGGAAATCCTTTTTCACCCTTAAGAGCGCTTACCCGAGCTTGTACCGTACGCCGCGTCAAAGAAGTCTTGGATGGGCAAATGGAAACCAGCCAACTCGGCGACATGGTTCTCTATCTGTTGCAATGCCTTTAAGGGCAAAACCCCCCTTACACCCCCTCCATCCACGCACAGCAGGCGGATGCCAGCTGTTGGAGGCTTGATCCGAATGTGAAAAGATGTAGTTGTACACCCACACAGTAAGCAAGTTTTTAGTCTGAAAGTATAAGGCTCTTCTTCGCAAAGGGTATGACCACATGGAAGAAGTCTCCCGGGTTTACGAGAGAAACAAGCAAAGCATGTGGATTCGCTATACAACCCATTGAATAGGTATCTATTTGTTTCGTAATATTTGTAGGTGGGATAATTTCGCTGGCTTGTTGCCACATCCGAGGTTTTTGGCATATTCCCACAAGCGGTGCTGTAGTAGATCGGTCAATGCGTCTGCAGTTATTGCAGCAGAGAAATTATGGCTGCGTCATAGCAGTGATCCCGATAAAAGGTGTGGAATATTCCTACTGGATCAAAGCCTAGAAGAACGAGTGTTTAGCTAGGTTTTTTGAAAACTTGGATATCAGCTTACGGTGCATTCCCGGAGGATTGCTGTCCAAAAGAATACCAGACGCAGTAACAGAGATGACAGAGTCAATCGGGTAGGAAGGGTTCAATTTTTGCAGGAACTCAGCAATGTTGTGAAAGTTTTGGCGCTACTGGTACTTGAAGCCTACCGTAGAAGCCATAACGAAACTGAAAGGCTCGGTAATTGTGCAGCTGAAGTGATCACATGCGGATTTAAAAAGGGCCGCAAAATGCCGAAAGGAGAAAAGACTTCTGCATTGTTGGCGCAAAGAATGCATCTCCTGTAATGCGGGATATACTATCTCTATCATTGCCTCATGATGCCCAGAAGGAATATATATCACCCTTATTTCCGAGAAGTGAACAGTAATATTCCCCATCCTGTTGGTTGGTTTGTAGCATATCAACCAAATACTGTGATGCAATGAGGTCGGAATAGGCAAGCATTTCATCATTTTCCAGAATCACAAATGCCTTTGGGGCAATCAAGGAGGATAGGTTTGAGCCCTGGCCTTTGTCCATCAATGCCTGCATTGTCTCAGCCACTCCCTGGAGTCCCCCATGGTCAGCAGCGAAGAAGCAAAGTACATCGCTGAAGGGCATTAAAAGTTGTGCCAGTAAACTTTGGGCAAGAAATGCAGGTGCTGGCTCCTCTCCCACAGTCAAACTAGCACCCCACGATAATGACCGTTGGGATATCTCATGACAATTGGAATTATAGCTAGCAAAGTAAAGGTGGCCTGGGATAGGGCAGTCAGCTAGCAAAATAGGATTGCCGTGATTGAGAGTGGGGAAATGTGGATGAATGTGAATTCCACGTGCTTGGCTAGTAGGGTATCTCATGGGCGCAACCAGCTTCCTCATAATCACAGATTTGCGGCGTGCGCCAACAAGGCGAAGGAGAGAGGGTGCTTGAACATTTGGGTTAGGGAATTCATGAAGCGCCAGCGCTTCAAGTTGATTAGCCTCCCGGAAAGTTGTACGCTGCGGGTCGTTTGCAAAATTAAGCCACTCGGTGTGTTTGCACAAAGACATTGTTGCTGTTGGTTGGTTCATTCAAGCAGCTCTCATTACTTTCACTTTTATATCACAGACACGGTTCCCAACACGAATCCCGGAGCCCAAGATGGCTCTCAGAGCCATGTCTGGCTCCTATGCGGGGAATGGGGATGGTCCTCAATTTAGACCATAAATCCACCAGCAGCGCGGTCATAGTACTATAATTCACCAGACAACAGATTCTCACTGCAAGCGCTATCAGAGCATGCATAGTTGGGTGGCGATGGAAGGACACGAAAGAGATATCAACAGATGGAAACGCAACTGGGCCATTGGTTCCGCGAGGGCCAGGATTAGGTCCATATCCCACACGGGGAATCAATTACGCCAAATTGACCGCAACAACGTCGAGCGCTTGAAGAGAATTTTCAGTATCCATGGCTGCCGCCCTCACGAACCGCAAAACCATGTCCCAGTCTGTATCGATAACGCTACCCTCCAAAGCCCTTCAAAGGATGCACAAACGGACGCCAATAGCTTAAGGACAGATAAAATCCCCGATATAGAATTCCCTGACGGGGTCTTGTCATGTTTCCATGGCCAACACCGTCTACTTGCAGCATCCGAGTTTCTTCCGCCAGCTGATCAGTGGTGGGTGGTTGATATCTACTCAGCAGGTACAGTTCATCCATTGTGTGAACAGGAAGTTCTTTTGCTAATCTCGGAAGCAGCTGCAAGTGAACAGTTCAAACTCCACCTGCGCCAGTCCTTTGAGAACTCACTCAACCTCGGAGACGGAAAAATCTTTAGACAAATCCGCTTATCCAGTATCAGAGGGGATTTGAACACCGACAGAGGATGGTCATCACGGCTAACCAAAGGAAAATGTAGGGAATTAAATCAACTTCTCCGGAAGCCTGAATTTCGCATGGCTTTCGATCGGCTGTTGCAATTTCCAGGACTCTGGGCCGGCATCAAGTTAGAAACGTTGCACCGGTTCTTTGCGCTTAAATGCGATGAGGAGCTGCTCTGTTACCTTCACCGTGTCCACCAGGTGTGGTCAATAATCTCAGACGGAAAGGCGGCCATTGCCGAAGCAACAGACTATTTCACGGTCCAATCTCTTCAACTCCGTGCGCCAAAGTATTCTACGGTAGATAAGTGCTATATCACCGATCTAATGAGCAGGGGGAAACTCTTCCCCACACTCACAGGCAACTCCGTAAGAGAGCAAACACTAAGGAGGATACTCCAGGTTGACCTGGTCATACCAAGTATCGTTACATTTTTTGAGGATTTGAAATACGTCGAACTGCTATTTGCTGCAATGAAGAAAGTGATTGGACGCCCTGAGGACTCAGTTTTTCGTACTTTCCAGCATTCCTTCACCTCAGGGGGTGGGCCCGGTGAGGTGCAAATAGACAAGGATAAATTTCGCCCGGTCTCGGGAGACTCCAGGCTCCGAATGAGGTGGGGGTATACGCAACTTTGGCTCTACGCCATGCGACACTTTCCAGAGTTAGTCTCTGAGAATCCCCAGATTGAGAGTGGGGAATCTAGACCTAGCCCATCTGCCCCAAATCCGAACTGGTTGTTTGAGTTTGCAGAGCCGGCCTACCGCCTGGGGTTCGACACGGATAAGATCCGCAATTTAAAATCAGAGAACCCTGATAGGAAGTTGGTCCGCAGCTTTCTGCTTCAGGCGAGGCCCCGGGAGAGTTTTCATCACGATGAACATCTTCTAGATGCCCAGGTTGGAGTAGTCTGTGCACAACTCCAACAAATAAGAAAGCGCAACAGTGAAACCCTTGTACCAAGCTTAATATCTTCTCAAGAAGCGTTAACTATGAATGGCAACATATCACGGAGGTGCAGGCGCCCATATCGACTTGACCATGAGCGGGATAAGGAAGCTCTCTTCTACGACAATTTCCACAAAAGATATGATATTTCCATGGGCACGGACATTTCATCGTTTTTTGTCTAGAGAGCACTATATTTCTCATTATTTGGCAATTTACTAGCCGGAGATCAGTCCACGGTACCAGATAACGGAGCCACTGATCTCAGGCCAGGTTGGCCAATGAACAATATGAGCATAGATGTCCCAGGCCCGCCATCCCCCGAGAGCCTCCAGGCACGAGTCGATATCAGTATGGAAGAGGCGGACAGAGGGATTTCGGACCTTGTGCCGCTTGTGGGTCTCCAGGCAGAAGACGATCCCATGGCAGATCAATCTGGGATGGAAATTTCAAATACTGCAGCAATCGAGAATCCCCAGCCAACTGCTGCGGGGGCCCTTTTGCAGATGGAAATTTTAAACGCTTCACCAATTGAGAGCCCTCAGCCAGGGTATCGTGGAAGCATTAATCAGAGACAACCTTCAGCTGCGGGGGTCTTTTTACGGATTGAGGAACGTGAGCCTGTGTGGCATTCTAAGCATGAGGCTGCCGAGATCATCCTGAAACATTTAAAGAGTGACTACTGGAGTATGACAGATCGACAAGGGCTTCTTTTTCGCGGTGGGCCTGATGATGTTATGGAGGCAATAGAAAATAATGAGCTCCTATGTCTTCAGGAGGCACTGTAACGAGGTATATGTGGTAACAGACGATGGGTCGGCGCGTGATTACGAATAAATATCTCTATTCTTGTTTTTTCACACTCCTCGTTAGATCAAACTAGCGAGAAATCATTATTTGTCTTGTATGTTAATTTCGGAGGCCGCTGTTTTGTATTGGGTGGGCATTCGAGAGTGTTAGACGCTAGTCCGGTATTTGTCTTTGTACGATCTTATCTTTCGTAAAATGTAGGATTTTCCGCACGAACTTGGCCACGGCGCCTACAAGCCACCCGATGCGATGCGCCTTAGTTGCTTGGCCAACCCGCCCAGCCACAGTTAGGTATCCCTTGTACCGTACAGTACGTTCAAATGTTGCTTGAGCGTGTAGGATCTAAGTTAAATACTAAAGAAAATACCGTAAAATCTCTAAGACACAGTACTGCTTATACGGTACAGAAAAGAAAACGGCAAAGCTCCCCCTGTTTCGTGCCCCTCAAGAAATACATGAACATTGGGATAAATATTATGTCCGGGTGCCACCGCTAAGATTGATATAAACTCACAACTCGTATTTTTGAATACTTTCTTCCCTAGTACGATTAGTGGAATCCCACCCATCTTCGACATGTCACGAATATCCTTGTCTACTGTTTAATCTCTTACTGTATTGACTAACCATAACCTTATCTAGAATAGTTCGTTGTTATTTCAGTACTCGAGTACAGTACTTGTATTCCCATGGTGTATTCGGAATGCGGTTACTATAAAAGTGCCAACAATTATGTCAGAATTACGAAGACATGAAGGGTGTGCCTTAGTAGGGGAAGAGATTGTAGCCGATGGTAACTATAATGATCACGATAAGAGTGGTATCACTTGAATTAAAATGCACTGCAGGAGACGAAGCTTGACCTAAACGAGGATAAATTATACAAGTAATAGTAGATTCTTCTACCCATCTTTGGTTGTAACGTTAAGCTATAAATCCTTACTAATGCCTGCTTCCGAATACACGATGAAAATACAAGTACAGTCGTGTCCGGAAAATATGTATACCCCCGCACGGCAACCAGAACAACTACAATCAACCAATTCAACAACAAAAAAATAAAAGATATAAATTCAATTAAGAAATAGATGAAAGTAGATATCATAAGCTTCAAAAAAATCCTACTACCATTTTGTGTGACCTCCATCTGCATCCAATACAGCCTGCATTCTCTCAGGCATCCTCTCTATCCAAGCATCCAATGTCCCTTGTGGAATTAAATCCCACTCCTCCTTTGCTGCCTCAAACAATTCAGCAGCACCATGGGGCCTTCTCTCAAGTCTGGAGAATCGTCTGGTGAGGGCTCTTTTGAGCAGAGCCCAGGTATTCTCAATTGGATTGAGATCTGGTGAGTTGGGTGGCCAAGGGAGTTTTTTGTAACCACACTCTTCCTCCAATTTTCGATTTTCCTCACCACAATGCCAGGAGGCATTGTCTGCAGCTAGGTAGATGTTGTCAGAAGGTCTATCAAGACCTTCTATAAAGGGGATAAGGTATGGCTGGTGAATTTCAGTTGCATATTGGTGGGAATTGAGGCCAAGTCTGTCTCTTTTGCTGGTTCTTCCCTCCTCCCCCCTCTTCCTCACCAGAATTAACTCAGTCCTGCCACCCTTCATGATTGCAGCATAGACCCCAATACTAGTTCTCCCAGACTTGAAGCTAGGCTTTAAGTTCTTTTCTTCCAACTCTTCACCAGCTCTTATCCTGACCTTCCTGCCTGCAGGATTTGGATCATAGATAATAGTAGCCTCATCAACAAAAACAACCCAATTCCATATTCCCCTCCAATTCCTCCTTCTCCTAGCAAACTCCTTTCTCTTCTCTTTTTGTCCTTTTCTCCAAAAAGGCTTTTTCCTTGGAATCAGAAGCTTAAAACCAGCTTCTAATATGATCTTGTCTATAGTGGTTCTGCCAAGACCAATATTCGCTTTTTGGGTGATATCGTGTAACGCTAAATGAGGCTTGGCATCGATAATAGCCTCTACTATTTTTCTTTCGGAGTCTGTGATCTTGGTGGGGTGGCCTTTCTTGGTGGTATAGTGGGTGTTTCCCCTTCTTGATTTTGCTCTGGTAACTACCTTTTGAACAGTAGACTTTCCAACCCCAACAGCTTCAGCTATTTTGCCATAACCCATGCTAGTATGCATATGCAAGGCATAGATTTGCTGATTTAGGTCTTCTTTTTCTCTTCGGGTGTTTGGTGGGGCCATGGTGGGTGATGAGGGGGGGGTGGTGTGGTGTTGCACCGTTGCTGCGCAGGGGTATAAATATTTTCCGGACACGACTGTACATACATCAAGGTAACACGATAAAAATGTAAACGTCAACCAATTGCCAAACACATCATTCTACCTACGTAAGTGCGAAAGCAGCCCCTAACACAAGACCGAGGCTAAACGAATTAATACCACTATTTCTTGCCTTTGCACCGGAGCCGGCACCAGGGTATCTAGTCCCGTTTTACAGGGCCGGCAAACGAGGAACGCACGATGTATTCTAAGGTACACATGTTACTATCATGATTGGGGATAGTTCGGGGCTCTAAGGAGCGTCTAGAGTAGTCCCCCCGATACCCGCCCAAACACATCCGTTCGGCCCGCTACCGGTCCACCCTGTTCCTGTGATATTGGGACATGATCTGAAGCTCGGAGAAGCAGTTGGAGCAGTGCCGCCGATACCCGTCCAACACATCCATTCTGGCCGCTACCGGCCCAGCCGGTTCCAGTGATACTGGGACATAATCGGGAGCTTGGAGGAGCAGTTGGAGCAGTCCCGCCGGTACCTGTCCAAACACACCCATTCTGTCCGCTACCGGCCCAGCCAGTTCCGGTGATCCTGGGACGTGATCTGGAGCTCGGAGGAGCAGTTGGAACAGTTGGAGCAGTCCCGCCAATACCCATCCAAACACACCCATTCTGGCCACTACCGGCCCAGCCGGTTCCGGTGATACTGGGACATAATCGGGAGCTCGGTGGAGCTGTTGGAGCAGTCCCGCCGATACCTGTCCAAACACACCCATTCTGTCCGCTACCGGTGATAGTGGGGCATAATCCGGAGCTCGGAGGAGCGGTTGGAATAGTTGGAGCAGTTGGAGTAGTCCTGCCAATACCTGTCCGATCACATCCATTCTAGCCGCTGCCTGTCCAGTCGGTTCCGGTGATGCTGAGGCACGAAAGACTTGTTTTGGTGGCCAATATTGCATTTGGCCATGTATTGTATATACAGGGTCTAGAGTCAGTTAGCCATCGTAGAAGGTAGATATAGTGTCAGAGTAAGGTGTTACAGAGTGCCATTTTCTGTCTCAGCGTAGCTTGTTCCAGCAAGCAATAGTAGAAGGGTATGGAATGAGGACATCATTGATTTACAGTATGCTTCATGGGAGTATTAGAGCACCTTTTAAATAGCCAGATCTGGTGAGTAGTGGGTTGGTTATAATGGATAGTTGCCCATACCTGGTAGGTAGAGCACCCCTTTCGGAGCTGGAGGAGCCAATAGTGGCTGGGTCCAAATCAGGGACTTAGGGCCTAAAAGGCCCCCCTGCCTACAGTACCAATTCACATAAAAGAGATGGGTCCTAAACCTTTGTACAAAATTCGAATCATTCAAGAAAACAATACGCATCACACAATTTCACAAACCTACTCTCTTCCAACCTAAGATTTTCTCGCTGGACGAGTTGTCATAATACCTTTCTGCTTGAGTTTATTCCTCGCTAGACCCTATTACAACAGAACTGTCGGATCACCGCAAAGCCCTACAACTCTCAACCAGCTCATCAGTTTGTTGCGTTAAGCCGATAATGTCTGGCAAGAAGTTTGCCGAGATCAATAGGGTCCTAAATTGCGACACTTTGAAACCCTACCAAATCCTTGGCATCACGGAAACCACCTCAAAAGAGGAAACTCAGAAAGCCTATAGAAAGCTAGCACTAGCCGTTCACCCAGACAAGGTAGACCAG
This sequence comes from Tuber umbilicatum, assembly GCA_003313605.1. Classification (NCBI taxonomy): domain Eukaryota; kingdom Fungi; phylum Ascomycota; class Pezizomycetes; order Pezizales; family Tuberaceae; genus Tuber; species Tuber umbilicatum. The sequence goes on along the minus strand of QLOI01002450.1, from coordinate 17,979 downwards.
AACTGGAAGGAGCGGGGCACAAACGCATTTAGAAGTTAGTAAAATTACAGTCCCTAGATGAGTGCTCCCAAGCTAACCTTTTGTTTACACTTAGGAATACAGGAGGCGGCTAAGACCCTGGGATTCGTGGATGAGCACTTCGCAGAAAATGCTTTTGGCCCCGAAAATGTTCCTAAAGAAGACACTAATATGGGCGAAGCTCCCCCACCGGAAGACAAGATACCCCAACCTGGGGCACCCCAGCAAGCAGTATACGAGAAAGCCACGGATTTGCTTAAAACTCTCTGGAAGAATCCTGATGACCCAGGCACTTATAAGGAATTGGAATCGATGAATGAGAGTATAATCTCTCTGAACAGGTTGAGTGGCCTGAGCGAGGATGAAGCGGATAAATTTACCATTGAAATAAATTGGTTCAGGACCCAATTTAGTAGCATGAAACTGATGGGGCAAGACGCACTACCAAGGATAATAAACCAAGCAATCCAATTGTTCGATGAAAAAAACAAGCGACATGGCTACCCCGATAACTGGAACTTTCAACCATACGTGAGTGGCAGTCCAGTCTTTGGCCGGCCTACACCCAAGGCCGCGGAGAAGCGGAAGGAACAAGATGAACAGAAGGAACAAGACCAACAGAAGGTGCACGAGGGGCACGACAGACCAGGATTCAAGCCGGGGTACACTGCTAAAGGAGAGTTGATAGACGGACATCGAATGGTGGGATATGGGATGCAACTGCTTGTGGCAACGAAAGGGATGTCAGGCGATGTCCACTGGAAACTACTTCCCTCAAGTAGTTTTATCTGGACAGTCGTAGATGCCTACATGTCATGTGCCCACGCAAAGCAACTTGACGGTGGTAATGTGGAGGGGGTGTATCTGAAGGTGCTGAATGTCGCACAGGCAACAGGCAAACCCGGCGCCCGCCGACTGCCGGTCACATTTGCACAAGTGGAGTGGCATGATAAAGAAGAGCCATCCTGGATAAGTCGATCAGCGTTGAGGAAGCTCTTGGGTAGAAAGCCCGCGGATGACGAAATAGCAGCTGTTACGGGGATAGAAGAGGTAGCGGAGCTCCCTGGGTATCCTCAGATGTCCCTTAAACCTCCTCTTGAGCGCCCGGATGAGCCTCTAGAACCTCTACCGCCCCAAAATGTCACGCCTCCCGCACTCAAGTCTGAGGAGCTAGACTTCGCTACATTCTTTGCGGCTTGGCAACAGTTATCTCAAAAGAAGGCCACGCCAGCCGAAATGTTGGCTTATTTGGCGAAGAATGCTACAGCAAATTAAGACACGGGGGGTAGAGCAGTACGCAGTAACTGTAAAGCGCAGAATGTCAGGGGTTGTGAGGGACTTGGATTGAGGATCTTTTTTTTTTTTTTTAGCAAGGATCTAAAGTTGCTACTATACTCCAGTACGGTAGTTTTTGTAAGGGCAGATTAGGACGTTTTCGCACCAGACAGGGATTTTTTTGCGGGTCGAGACAAAGGTTATTTTGCTGGTTGACTAACTTAGCCCTGACTTCAACGAAAACGTCTCCCATAGCTCATATAATAGCGTTTTTAGGTATTCCAATTGTGACATTTAAATATCGAAAGCATATAGCACAATATTGCCTCAACTGAGACGATTCAAAATTGGCAGTTTTCAAAACAGGTAGCATTTTGTATGCCACTTAACTCCAGTTCCGGATGTACTGTACTGTACCAATTAATAAGAGCTACCTACCTTGAATTTTGACCATTTTGGTCAGTACTTGAATCCACCAATCATGGCTTTTGTCCAAGAACTATACCAACATACTGAAAATCTGAGATCTCTCGATCTGAAATTCTAGAGAGTCGGGTCTGGGGGGAGAAGGGCCCTGTGCGGAGTTGGCTGTGCCTTGCTTATATTGGATGACTCCTTTTGATACAGCTGTCACTCCTGGAAATGTGTACGGGGAGAATTTCTAGAAGTATATGATACTTCGTCGGCCGCCTGCCGCGTTACCTCCGCGGCCGCCACCGGGTACCCTATTTCCACAACATGGCCGGTTCTTTGCTTGGTGGGAAGATCGCAATTAAGTAGTTGGGACCTTGGATTAATTATGTCCGAGGTTTACACTTACATCACTCAAGTCAGCTAAGTCTCTGGCATCCCGTGGGCACTGCTGTGGGCGGAATTGGGGGTGTGCTCAAACGGCCTCTTGAAATTCCATTGGCTCACGCTGGTCGTGTGCCGGGTGCTAGAATGATCCCTTTAAACGCTCTTGCGACGGTACCCGCAAGGGAGATTACGAATTCCAGGAGGTTTCTTTCATTTTCGGGCGATGGTGATTTACGGAGAAGTTCCCCTGGACATGTCTTTCTTTTGCTACCGCGGGAGTACTGAAGGGGATGGGGATAGACACGGAAGAAGACGGCTATGTGTGGTGCTCTATGGGGGGGCCAAGATAGTTTTGTTATGTTTTATAATAATAATATTATCATAGTACTGTTTTTACTGTTAGTTTAGCTAAGGTGAGCAGAAGAAAACGGGGTGTATGGACATACCTTTCCTACCTTTCCTACAGTTACTTCATAAACGCCAACTCCTATTCTATTCAACTTACTCTACTCTGTCTCCGCGCCCCCTTTTTTTTCTAGTTACCCCCCAGGCGGAGATATATTTTAGTTGCATAATATAAAGGATCGCGGAGGAGGGGGGTTAATTGGTGGGGCTGACCTGGGACCATAGTCGGTCTGGTCCTTCGCCGTTTTGGCGCAGAGCGTCCTGGAAAAAAAAAAGACGGGTTATGGTCCATAATGTGTCCGGCCTTCTGATTCCTCTCACAGGGGCTGACTGGACCATTGGGAACTGCGGGCTTGACTTTCTACAGGACCTTGGAATCGTTGGGAGCTGAGTGTCATGGAACTAAAAATCGCGGACAATCTGCAAAAGGGTCCAATCACCTCCGCTCATACTGCGCTTCTCTTCTGCTACGAGTGCGGTGTGTAAGTAGGGTCGGTAGTACTGGCAACCAGAGCTCTACGACGGAGGGGATCGGGATTTGATATTCCTTCCTCGCCAAACATCTTTCATCTCGAGAACACTTCCTTCACCGGTAACGGGGATAAACACTCTTCGTATCCCTTTCCCGCCCTCTTCGTTCCCTGGGTTGAATTTACTTTAACTCGTTTACCTCTTCATCAAACATCTGTCTATTCTCATCGGATCTATCTGGTATGCTTGATTCTGAGGCTTCCTGTGCTCAGACACGCCCCTTCGACACTGCTCCCTCCTGGGAGAGAAGAGGGTCCTATCAGCTTGTCGACTAAAGAGACAGTCTGAGCTGGGATCCCATTTGTAAGTTTGCTTCTTTTTTTTTATCGGCCACATTCGTGCCCTATAGATGGTTTACTAACTTGGCAGCCTAGCTACTCTATATTGCAGCAGCCGCTACCAAGGTTTATGATTAGAGCGACAGGGTTGGCATCTCAATTTATGATGGTGTCAAGCCTAATGCGAGATGGATTATTGACATGGCGAGGGAAAAGGATGGCCAGCATTATGAGCCTGGTGAACCGATACTCCCGCGCGGGAAATTGACGTTTAGGCCGGGGACTAAGTTCATGGAAGCTTTTGAGTTGGATTGAGGGAGTTGGAAACTAGTATGAGGGTGCTAACTCTGTCTCTGTTGGATGAGCTTTCGCTACCTTTGTATGGGTTTGTGGATTTCTAAAGCCTTTTTAATCAATCCCAACGGACAGGTCTCAGGGGAGAGAGAGTGGGGGGGTATTTCATATTTAGGATTTAGAAGTCGATCTTGGCCTTCCGGATTTTAGCGTGGAAATATGCCAAGACACCGTACAAAAACCCTTCTAGATCACTATGTTTTGTATCCGTTTCTCGAGAGGGCGTGATTTTTGAGGAAAGTGCACTTAGCGGGTGGAGAGGATACTCTCGGATTAGAAAGTTGTGGATGGTTATAAAACGCGATGCCCTAACGGCCGATTCGCGTGTGCTAGATTAAGGATAAGCCTGAGATACAATACATTTCACCACAAGGATACCATTTTAGCCCCTCACTTCACATAAGTTACTAATTACTTTCTAACCCCTCCAATAAACTCTTCAATACCCTCCTTACTGCAGCATCAACCTCCTCCCGAATAACCGTCCTCAACTCCTCCCCCGCACAACTCTGCCCCATGGACGTGCTCTGGCTCATAGCGGGTGTGATAAGTCCAGCATGCCTACACACATCGCTAGTATTGTGAGTGCTCGGCGTGCCCTCCCTAGCCGCCGCCTGAGGATCTAGTGTTTGCACATGGCTACCCGGTGAGGGCGGTGCCTCCTTGAACAACGGGGATGGAGGCTCGGAGGAGTCTGCAGGGCTTAATGGCGGAGGGGGGCCTGTTGATGTCTACATAATCAGTGGGTGCTTAGGAAGATTGGCGGGAAATTGGGCGGAAGGTACTTTACTAATACTGCGTAGGATCCCCGCGACGGTTCATAATGTCCCCGATCTCTCGTTCCAGGTGACGGACTAGCTCTTCGAGTGCTGAACTGCCACTCCATGCGCCAGACGTGCGGAGTAACTCCATACCAAATTCCGCTCGAGCGTCGTGAATGTTTACGTCGCAGGGGTATAGGGATGCGGAATATTCTTCCCGCAGCACGGTGCCGTTGGGATTGAGGATGGTCGTCGGGAAGGTTATCGCTTGGACACGTCTGGCGTAAAGGAAAGTGCCTAGGTCTTGAAGCCATGGTAGTTAGTCTGGCATACTCGCTGTAGAGCTAGCGTAGGGGGGTTAGTAGAGACTACAGAGGCTAGAAGTGGAAATGAGAGGTGAAGGAGGAATTGAAGAGGAGAATGGAGTAGAAGTCATTGGCAAGTAAAATGTAACCCACTTGTTCGGTTCTGCAGTATCATCTAGTGTACAATCATCATTCAAAGAGTTAAAACAACAATAGCAACGGCTCCATTAGAAGCCTTTCTATATTACAATTAATTAGTCTCTATTAGCGTCTCTTCGGCCTCACTGCCTTTACCTCCTTCCTGATGCAGTCCACAAACGCACGATATGCGATAGTTACCTCCATTGCCGCGGTGACGGGCTCCGTATCTTTAACGCCGGGGTACGTTTCGTCGAATCGGGAACGCTCCAAGGCTTTGATGAACCTGGTGAATAGGGTTGAGAACCTTCTAGTTCCTTTCTTGTAATCCGATGCGAGAACACCAGCGTGGGTGTTTAAAAGTATAACCGTTTTGTCATTGCCTAAACGAATTAGCCTTCTTACACTTCAAAACAAGGGAAGATTGCTGGGATTTTTTACTTATCCTATCCACCTCCCCCGGCAACAGTCCATACAATTTCTTGAAGACTGCGGTGTCCGTTCTACCCAGTTTTGTATACAGTGTAGCATCATAGCGGGCGTCCCCCCAGTGAACGGTGGTGTCTCCATCGGCGATGATGTCACGGTCTTTTTTTGTATCGGTACCGAGGTAATCTCTTTTGTACGTACTAAGGTAGCGGGCTCTCACCAATTGGTAGGAGTCATCGGAGTGTAGGAGGTATCGTAGGCGCTCATCTAGTTCAGTGATCTTCAGGTCTCGGGCGGCGAGCTCTGAGTCGAGACGCTGTGCAAGGCTTGCTAAATCGAGTCCGCGTTGGTTTCCAACAAATAGATTATCTTGAACTTCGTTGATGTGCAGTTCTTCCGCTTCGAGGGCATTGGCGAGAGATTTCTTGGCATCGTGTTTGAGGCTCTCCACCGTTCCGATAGATGATTTAGCCATCAAAATGGCATCAAATAACCCCCGTTCACTTCTTTCACCGAGCACAGTGCTACGTTCCCTGATTCCGATGGAACCGTACATAGCATGAAACCGGGTGACTCTGAAGGCTCCGCGTACCCCTCTTGAGGCCACTAGAATGCTTTGCATGACGATCGTATTGCTTATTCTCTTACGTCGTTGGGGAGGGGCTGGAGGATCGAACGGTGGGTGTTGGATTGATGGATGTTTGCACAGGTTTCTAGTAATGTGCGGCCTAGGCTTGGCATCTTTAGCACTTCTATCAGCTTAGTAACGGCCGATTCCTTGTTACGAGTGACGCAACGTCCGTCCTCCCTACCAACGGGATTCCGTGGGCGTCATGTGCGTTCAAGTACGAGTACGGTACAAGGTGTGGAGAGAAGTAATGGAACGGTTATTTGAGGTTAACCAGCCAAATACATCCTTGTCTGTTTCGGTTAATTTGTTCCTACCCTTATACTCGTACTCGTACAGTATAGTCCTTGACCGATCAGTCAGAGGTTAAGGTAGAGCAGGGAAGTAGCGAGTGAGGTGAGGTGGTGTGAAGTCAAAGAGTGCGAGTATCGTAGGTTATATTATTTAGCGGGGGAAATCGGTTTACATAGTGCTCTGAGTTTTGATTAGTTGTAATGCGAGCGTCCGATACGAGACAGTACTTGTAGGATAGGATACTGGTGGATGGACCAAGGTATGCACAGCTAGGCAGTGAAATATTGGTGCTACCGTAAAATCTCAAATAATTGAACCTGGCACTAGGGGGTTGAAATAAGGTGTGAAACCGGGAAGAGCGGAAATTAGAGTATGAGTAATTTTTGAGGGATAACAAAAACAAAAAAATGAGTAATAATGAATCAACTTGACCGCTGACTCCAACGTCACCTCATTACCACTAAAGTACTACTGTAAAGTATTAAATAAATAAAACATCAAGAAAAAAAATAGAAAGAATATACAAACAAATACAATTTCAATGTCGAATACACGCCAGAAAAAACACCAAAAAATAGCAGGACGAATCAAAGTCCATGTCGATCTTCCAGCTTTGCCACCCACCAAGTTCAACGCAGGCATAAAAAAAAAAACCGGTCCCCGATGCAAACCACTCTCGGAAGCTCCAAGGAATGTTTCACACCCTAAGCTGACAACAAATCCCTATAGATCTTATACGGTTAGCTATCGCCTTCGAGTACTATCATATTGGTATCAGCCATCAATACCTGCCGGACCAACAAAGCTTAGAAAACCGACAAGAGCTGAGGTAGCAAGCTTTTTTAAAATACCAGAAAGTAATCTTTCCCGGTGGAAAAAGGAGGAGAAGGAAGGGAAGTATACAGATCAGCGGAGGGACCAGCGGCGAGCAGAAGGAGGAGGACGATGTCGGAAATGGGTTGAGATGGAGCGCAAGCTTTTTGACTTGTTCCGAGAGCGCCGGGCACTTGGGAGACCTGTGAGAAGGGCTGGTTTCGCAAAGTCAGCAAAGAACTATTTGCAAAACACTATCCAGAAACCGACTCAACAGAGTTCCGATGCTCACATGGCTGGTTTCGTAATTTTCTAAGTTGGCACCATATTAGTTTACGTTTTGTTACTAATATAGCAAGTAAATTGCCAGTAAACTTTGGGGATGCAATACTTAACTGGATGCGATACAATCGGCGGAACTCTCAACTACGCCCAGACGATACCCGTGGACTTGGAGATAGTCCAGCAGCTATTGGTCGGTACCGGCTGCAGAATATCTGCAACATGGATCAGACCCCGCTGCCATTTGAGTATCTCGAAGGACAGACTTACAATACCATTGGTGAAAAAACTATATGGCTTCAGTCATCAAAATCTGGATGGGATAAACGGCAAGGAACGATTCAACTTACAATCTTTGCTGACGGGATTCCATGAGTTGATCCCCTTATCTTTTTCAGAGGAAAGGGCACCAGCTCCCAACTCCTTAACGAGAAGAAACTCTATGACCCCCGTGTTAGAGTAAAATTTAATCCTACCGCGTATGCCAATTCAACCAATATGGTTGAATGGCTAGAGGAGCAACTCGTACCTGTTCTCAACTGTCAGCCAACACTTCTCGTAATGGACCTCTTTTCTGGACATAAAACGGCCGAGGTTCTTGATACCCTACAAGCAAACGATATCACTGTTAGCATAATTCCTGCAGGCTGTACTGGGATAGTACAACCTCTTGATGTTTCTGTAAATCGTCCGTTCAAGGACATTTTAAAGGTAAACGAAAAACAACCTCCAATTTAACTTTGAGCATACCTTATGTTAATCTTCTACAAATAGGAGATGTTAGAAATACGATTAACAGAAATTGAAGATGAGGAGGAGAGAATACTTGCCTCTGGCAAGCTACTTCATGGAAGTATGGTTGGGCGATGGAGGGTGGCAACAACCTGGGCGGTCAGGGAGGCGTGGGAGAAGTTTTCGTCGGAGCGAGTTGCGGTGGTTCGGAAGTCTTTTCGTGTACTTGGTCTCTCACTCCCAATAGATGGGAGTGAGGACCATGAAATATCTGTTAAAGGGTTAGCAACTGAGTTTCTCAAGATAGGGTTGGAGGATTGGAGGGACTCGGAAGGGATGGGTGTTGGATTGGAGGGGCCCGGGGATGATGATCGAGAGTTAGAGGAGGAGGATGATGATGAGATAAATTTTTCCTACGATTAAATCAGTGCCAAGAATTACCAAATCTGATATAACGCAATTTGATTCAGAATGATCTGCTTGACTCACCTTATTTCAACCAACTAGTGCCAGGTTCAATTATTTGAGATTCTACGGTATTATTTTAAGAGTACAACTACTGGGTGGAAGGTCTTGGCACCCCCCCCCATCTTGCACCAAAAGTATCCCACTTCACGAACTTAATGAGCTTGTTATATGGAGTAAACAAGGAAGGTACTTATTATGGATAATAGGAAATTTCCATGAAATTTAATTGTGTAACTTTTTTGTACTTTTAAGTTACATTGGTTAAAAGTGACTGTGAATATTCCACAGATGATGTTGTATGGATGTATGATATCATACCTTTTATATTTTTATTTGCATTAGAAGGGCTTGATAAACGCCTATAAAGTAAGGTACTTTTGGTGCAAAATGGGGGGGGTGCCAAGACCTTCCACCCAGTAGTTGTACAGCATCACGAAATACGAATGAGACGGAAAATCTTGTGGCCCTTGTTATATTATATAGGTTCAAATATTATTATTTTTCCTAAGAGCCTGTGTTTATTCTGGCGATTTACTATCCCGGGGTATGCGCAACTCTGGTAACTTGTCAAACTAAACCTACCCTGGGCTGAGGCAGATAGTAAATACCATATCGATCTATCTGTGGACATTTAGCAATAGATAGATTATCGTGTGTGATCCAGCTATTGTGATTTTCAGCAGCAGGCCTTCCCCTCCCTTCCTTCCCCACATCTACTCAATGTACGAGTACTGAAAAAGCCCGGGCGGGATTGGCCGCTTGCAAATACTGGCCTTATCTTAGCGATTATTGCTTTTGTAAATTCTTTGTTATCGTTAACCAGTTGATAACAGTGTTTAGCTTGTTTCGAGGACATATTTTGAGCCCATTTGGACTAGAAGAGTTGTTGAGCGGTATTTCATACGGGCGGCCACCTACGTTGTAGAGCATATTATATATTAGTAAAATCGGAGGTCTAGAAGTTTGTATGGTGAGGGTATACTAGGGTGCTTGGCAGGCTCGTGCCTGAGGTTCAGGCTCTGCTCAGCTTGCGCTAATGTAAATATATCTGAAAATGGCATATATGCTGGTAGAAACATTCGGGCGGGTGAGAGATACCGTACGAGTATATGAGTGCGTTTCAGCAAAAACCAGTAAAGTTCCTGGTTGTCACAAACCGGGGTGACACACCCCTCAATCAAGGCAAATTGTATTAATTCCTATTGAAACGGCTTTTTACCCTTTGTCTCCTAACTTGGGTGTTTGACGCCTTCAATCCTTTGTTTGCTCTAAACGAGAAAAAGTCAACATTCATAAGGGTAAATTTCCTTTCTCTTGATTCCCGAAGGCCAGACAATAGGTGTTTAAAGATACGGTCTATGTTTAGACCCGAGGGCGGTGGAGGGAAGGAAACATCCTCCCTTCAAAAATTACCCTTGTTGCGATAGCCCCCATTTTAGATACCAGGGAATCTCCAGAGTCTTGACAACCATGGTCCGACAAAATATTCCAACCATTTTGCGAATTGACCGTGGCGAACTCAGACCCACCGTGATAGCTCGAGTGAATCCCGCCCTTCCTGAGCTGGGCATATTTCTTGGTCTCTTCACCCAGGATAGCTTCAAGGCAGCGAAGGTAGCTGAACGGGTGGCGGCGCTGGGAGCCTGGAGCGAACCTGTCATTGAAGATTTAGACAATGAGCATCAATTTGAGGGGCCTGCTCTTTGGGGTATCGAAACCGATCGCCCGTCCGATTCCCTATGGAAGCTTTACTGCGGATCACTTTCCCGGAGATACCCAAACCGGTCTCCTCTAATCATCTCAAACCCGATTTCACTAGAAGATTTACCTACCACCTTTTTAAACTCTGAAATACGCCAGAGACTCCCTCAATGTTCAAACCTACTGTTTATTCTCCGGAGCAATCTCTATGAGTACTGGTTCGGGGATTTGGATTTCCACACCACGACGTTACACATTCTTACTCCCTGGCCGGCGAGCGCTGTCCCCGTACCGGATATCCTACTGTACTATGGTGGCCTCGAACAATTCTTACGAGTGGCGATTAGAGATCCTGCCTGCAGGATAACTCTTGCCCAAAATTACAGTATCTCTACTCCTCCTCATGCAATTGACCATTCCTGGCGATATGTCTTGAGGGCTATGACCCTATGGCACGAAACCAGCAACCCGAGTGACTTTTGGCCAAGGCCAGCGACCCCCATTGATTCCGAAGGTTGGGGTATACCAGGATTTATGGGCAGACTAACAGAAACCCTTTACCAGGTAAGCAGGGTAAATTAAATGCGCCGCTAATACTTATGAGGTCGGTCTAGCAACAAAACGAGAATCCCGAAGGCCCCATAGAGGAACCGCAAGCATCAGGTACAGTACTTGTAGATATGCCACAGGAGGTTGCGCAGGTGCTCTTAGGTCTCACCCGTCATATTAAGGCGATCGAGTTTGCGCAACGAGAGATCGATAATGGTGCCGAAGGGATCCTGTTCAGCGGTATCCCAAGCACACTGGATGATGAATGCAGTACTGAAGGCAATATGGTATGTCCAGTCGAAGTGACAGCCCTCCGTCGATCTCAAAAGCAAATCTTTTTGGGGTAAACTTAACCCTTCCCCAGAGTCCCAGAATACGGACATTTCGTTGTAAATTTGGACTAAGTTAAACCTCCAGCCGAACTATATCGACTGTCAAGATGGCAGATATCGTTTTGGCGGGCCATGCGGAGCGTTTCCGCAGGCAAATGGATACTCACCCACCCGGAGGTGATTTCTCTAAGTCATAGTTGTTCACCATCCTTGACCATTAACAAACTCATAGCTAGCGCTGAGCTGATCGCGGCCAACCGGGTGGCCACTGAATTACAATGGAATCGCGGGATTAATAAATTTATTATAGCCCTAGACGAAAATGGCCAGGGTTTCGTCAGAGGCTTGGAACTGCCACCAAGAGTACATCAGAATTATATGTCAACTTGTGTCAATTCTACTAATATTTTCAATGCCCGACCTTCCTCCGCTATACTTCCTAATTTTGCTTATTTGGAAATTGACAATCAGCCTCCAATATTCTGGTTTCAAAGGCGCCGTCCAGATCTAGGACAGGAAGACAGAATTATGAGCACAAGCAAACATAATTTCTACGGCCCAACCCCAAGGGTGATTCAAGAGCCGCTTTGTACAGAAGCTATTGCGCTATCAACTCCTGCTAACTTGCCGCCGATCACCGGAATTATTCGGCTCTTGGGTAATGACTTAAACTTTACACCTGCAATGGTAGCTGCCCGAGCAACCCGGTTTGGAAATGGTAACTTGAAAATTACACAACGGATGATTTTGATAGAGAAGAGAACTTACAGCCAACGCCAAGATTACCAGACCCAAGAGGCTTGGAGCCCACAGGATGGCTTACAAGCGATATCATGGACGCTGTTACGACTCACTATAACCAATTCCACCCAGAGGCGGAGATATTTTCGGTCTCGCTTACAGCCTTATTGGTCGTCACCGGTGATCCTTCACACCTCGCACAAAGCCGATTAGGTGCCAGGTTTTGGATCTTTATACAGTCGAATGTCCAGGCAAATCACCCCGGTAACCACTGGTGGATCTCAATAGTTGACCGGGTTAAAGGGCACTTATTCAGTCACAACAGTCTTAGAGATCTTGGCGATCCTAGCATCCTCTTCGATGTCTTGAAGCCTATCTTTGAATCACCCGTAGTCCAGAATATCGCCGGGTCAGCGGCAACATTGACTCTCCCGGCGAATACGGTGGTGGATGTGCCGCAACAACAGAACGGATATGATTGCGGCGTTTACTCAGTGAGAACACTAACCGGGTTCCTGGAGGAGCTCGCCCAAATTCAGGGACCCGTCCCAACAGACGGGGAAAGTCAAGCCGCGAGATCATACATACCAGAAAGTTGGTCCTCCACGGAATACCGCGGGGCTCTTCGAAATTCCTTTCCGGTAAGCCCGTATTTTCACAACTGTTTGGTCTCCCAAAATCGATATTGAGCGGGATTTAGATTCGGCCTCTGCAAGGAGCCAATGCTTCCACTACCCTCAAACTACTCAACAATCTCATCACTGCGCTATCGCATGCTAATCACCACCATGATCTGGAGCGGGCAATGTGGCACCCCGACAATGCGGGTGGAATCCTTCTTCAAATGAACTCTCTCCCAGTAGACAATTTTCCTCCTAGCTGTCTATGCCAGAGTCAAGATAACAGGTACGGTTTCTCCGTAGTGCCCGTCCCACCAGACTATAAGGTTGTGCTCATGAGGTACGTCCCCACTCACCCTAACCCCACCGTTCAAGAGCTCACATCCATTAGTGACTCAATCCTCTCGGGGGGCTCTTGGACGAGAGTTCAATACGTCCCTGTCATGCGGCAGTATTTGGTGGCTTACCAAAGCGCTTGTGAGCACAGTCATTTCTTCACCTTTTCACAGCTACCTTCTATTCCTCTACCACAGAAATAGCAGTGGACAAGGTGGGAGGTATATTCCTGGTCATTCGTATCTAGCCAGTGACCCTAGGCAACTCAAGAAATTTCTCCAATGCCATCCCGATTTCCACAAGAAGACAATTGTATTTCCGTTATTGGTTAGTGGAAACCACTGGATTTTGGCAGTCATGAATTGGCAAGAACAAAGCACAAAGATCTATGACCCCTTGGGTAATGCAGGGAGGGGCAAAAAAGTAAGTTCACCTATAATTCTGTGGCAGTCACTGAACCTGGTGAAAGGAACTTGAAAAAATGAGCACCAGCTCAGAAAGCATGGCCAAAGAATGGAGATACGAATATGTAGTATGTATACCATCCACCTTTTTTTTCCTACCAAGCCCTGACATCATTAGAACTGTGCCATGCAAACGAATGCTGTAGATTGTTGAGTTCACACAATCTGGAACGCATTTTGTGTTTTCACAGAGGCAAATCCTTCTGATCTAGTCTGTACTGAGTGGCTGAGACAAGAATTTGCACAATTCTTGTTGCATGCTACCAGGGAGTTTGATCCTGCGCCTCTAGTAGAATAAATAGTTAGATAGAAGAGGCTGGCTGGAGTGGAGAATAAAGACGATACGAAGGTTAAGTAGACAGGGAGATTTAACGGTGTCCTTTGAAACAATTCTGAACTAATATAAAGCAACCGAGTGATGTACTGTACTCGTACAGCATCCGGATGTATGTTTCCGTACTGTATCATACCGTCAAATGAAATCTAGGTGCCTGGACGCCAATAGTGTATTTCATGAGTTTTTATAGTAGTAATACTGTACTATATGCTGAGAACACAACCAATATTGGTACACAAACTTGTCACTAGATATGATTTAGATTCCACGGTCAAATTTGAACCAAGGGGGTACGGGATAAGGGAGAAGGTCTTAATAAGGATAGTAGTTCAGGAAACTGGAGGTTACAAAAACCAACACTAGCTTTGGCCTCCCATCCTTGTAATCCATTACTCATCTTGTTGAGCAGGACGAGTTTGTGTAGTAGTTCCCAGTTCCTAGAGATCATATTCTATCACATTAACAAATCATAATTTCTAACAATCAACCGCTGGCTTGAGCCGTTACTGAAAAATCAATGGGAATTGAACCAATGCAAGTATTCATTTTTCACCAAGGTATTCCCATATATTAATTATTTGGTACAGTACACGGTATAGATGCCAGGAACTATTGCAATATGCTCAAATGAAAAACTAAATAAAGAACGACGACAAGGTGAGAATATCTACGCCAGGAAAATTCAAGGAAACTAACTCAGAAATTGCAATTTCGAGGTACACTCCCCACCACCAAAAAAGTGTCAGAGCTCAACTCTGGATGTTTCTCTATATATTCAAATAAGCTGGAATAAATCTACCCTCATCCTACATTCCAGAAGGTGAAATGTCTTCGCCTGGTGAATCCTGAATCCCTAATACCTCTTCAGCGTGCTCCTGCTTGATCTACCTTTATTTCTATAACCTAAGACTGTGGACCTCGGCGAAATAGTTCTGAGATATTGAACATTCCGAGTAGGGGCAATCGACACTTGCAGACGACTTGAGTTTGACTATCTGGGTGCGTATGTCAGATTTTGGTCCGGAGTGTCACATAGACATGAAGCCCACGGATAGTGCAAACTTTCGGGTCTTTGAGGCAAAAGGGGCATATTCGCCCAGCAGATCTGGAGGCATGCACATCAGATGCTGTTGGGAGAGGTGTTGTGACACCGTCGCTCAGTGTATAGCTCGGAGGTCTACCTTGAGGTTTGGCCATTAGGCCATCCAAAATGGAGTCTTCCATATGTTGAGAAGGTACCGTAACCCGATCGTGGTACAATTCTACCATATCCGCTATAACTTGGGGAATATCAAACTCTGTGTAGCCTAAGAAATATCTGGCGATTCGGGTACGTGGCGCTAGTTTAAAATCGGGGATAGTGGTTGAAATGTTTTGATGGGGAGCCTCTCTATTATTAAGTTGATTTGAGATTTCCGAGTAATTGTATTGCCAGTAATATTAGTCTTGCACTTGTGTAAGTCTGGTAGCCCTGACTTTCTGTCTCAAATTGTTGATCTTAACTGATAACTTCCGGTGGTGTTTCCCCAACGAAGTTCCTTTAGCATTTGTAATTGTTCTGTAAAGCACTAGGATTTTCCTCTTAACCTCCTCCCGCTCGGCGTCCAGAATGGATAACTGAGGTAATCGCTCTCTGTTACCTTGTTTTTCTCCGAACTCAGCTTTACTAGCGCTTTGGGATCTCTCACCCTCCCCATGCGGATCGAGGTCTCCATTAGTTCAGCGCAAGATTGCTTCCCAAGAAACAGAGATTGGGTATCCACAGTCACGGTAACTAGGGGCTGCATGTAGTGTTTTATCACACCTAGACTAGAATAGCTCTGTAACCTGTCTGGGCCGGGGCTCAGTCAGGTGTTCGATAGGGTTCTCGGTAGGCGGCCAAGGTACAAAAGAGTAGCTATAAGGAGCGCCTAACGGAGGCTTCAAGGTAGTTGTAAACTAGATAGAGTCTTTAAGATCGCAATAAAGAAGTAACTGTTCAACCGAGTATATTCTGAATACTATCTGTCGAAGTCTGCTCTTCCAAAGCCAGACTTGCTCGGTGTTTAAATACATGTTTTCCTGCTCATTGAGCATCAACTAACCTAAGTATCAAACGATACTTGAAACAACAAATAAAACAAACTAAGTATCAAACAATACTTAAAACAACAAGTAAAATAAACTAAGTATCAAACAATACTTAAAACAACAAGTAAAACAAACTAAGTATCAAACGATACTTAAAACAACAAGTAAAACAAACTAAGTATCAAACGATACTTAAAACATCAAGTAAAACAAACTAAATATAACCAAATACCCGTACCGGTTACAAGCTCAGTATCTTTTATCTAATTGCCATTGTGACTCCTTCGGTAGCTGCTTGCTTGCTAAGCAAGCTATTAACGGTGCCGTACCGGAAACAGAAGAGAGTAAGCATTTTCATAAATCCCGTGACCATACCAAGGCGACTAAGTTGGAGAGAGAGGTCACTGCAATGGAAGGAAAGCGTTGGGGATATATGTGAATTACCTTGTTCAACCCTCCGAAAAACTGGAGTGTCGAGAAGAGACTTCTTCCAAGAGATGGTCAGAAAACTGCTGCTTTCATCTTGGACTTTGAGTTGGAAAATATCCGCAGGCATTATACCCTCGTTCTCAAAGGCATCATCTGCAAAAGCAAGGGCTAGTGAGAGGATTATCGGACAACATAAGGGAATATTAGGTTTTGGAAATAACAAATATTCCATACTATTTATTGTTAGCCTCTAGTGCCCACCAGCGTGCTTCCGGATAATACTCACAGTTCTCTGGAGTTTCTGCCTCCTTTTAGTAGTATAGTTCTAATAACAAGGACTAGGGAATCTCCCGAATTATCTGTGTTATTCTTGACTACAAGCAGTTGCATGTCCTATATACTTTTAGTTGTAGGTTTCTGGCACTTTGAATGGTAGCTTACCTTATATGTAATGCATTTATTAGTGTTAGCATAGCCAGATGACTCAACCAATACACCAGGCCTGGAGGAGGTATATGACATTAACTGCATCAGCAGAGCGGTTTGAATCCGATATCTTTCATGCAAAAGGCACCCAGCATCAAAGCACCAACTAAACTGCAATAGTGCATGCGAGTCAGAGGGGGTACAGATTTCTTTTTCCCCGGATGGGGGCACTATAACTTGAGCACCCTCCTTTACCTCCAGTTCCGCGATGAACTAGAGCTGTCGTCAGTACCCCTCTCTTTGTATAGATTTGTATGTGAAGACTTACACCTTGGACTATTTTATTTTTGTATTCCTTCTCTTGCTTGGTGAGAAGCCCCGGTTTTTCTAATTGAATTTCCAATACTAAAGATTGAAGCCTCTTATAGTATGTGAGGATGGTGGACCTGGAAGGGGGGTACCCCTTCTTCTTAATTATTTCTCTTGCCTTCCAAGAAAGAAATGCGCAGATGTCTTTTGGATCAAATTTCTCTAGGACCTGATCTGGATCGACATCCTTCTCCCACACATCCATATGAAAACTGGTATTAATTTGTTGGAATTTGAATATTAGTGAACATAGTGAGGTAGCCTACTAGGTCCAACTTTTTTTAACGTAAGTATTCGCTTTCTCTGTGGGCCTAGCCAGCACCGTTTTTGGTTTGTCCACCCAATTCGGACCAAGCAACTTGTTGTAGATATCCGAAGGCATTTGTGGCGTACTCTGAACTTAGGAGGAGGAGCACTGATAGGGAGGGGACTACTAGCTTATATATTCGTTATTCGGCTTGTTGACTTGGGATTAGCACCGCCTAAAGCCATTAATACATGTAATTCTTAGCTGTTAATAACTGGGTCATGACAACAGGATCCTCTATCACTGACCTAGGTCTTGAGCGAAAATCTCCGCAGGCCGGTAGACTCCCCCCACCCTGTTCAACCACAGAAGTTTATTTAGACACTAGGCTAGCTTAGTGAAGACAAACTTTATGTACTTTATCTAACAATGTAACATTTGTTGTAGGTTTTGCAGGGATGTAACTAGCTTGCTGAAAGATACTCAATAAGGTCTGTTGTAAAAAAGAACCCATACTGGTTTTTGTTGTAGTCCCTGGTTGGGGAATATAAGTTCTTCTATTCCTTACTGGCCTCCCTTAAGAGGATCAGTATCCTGCGGTCAGCTTGCAATGGGTGGGTTAAGACTGCTCTACTGCTCCTTCCATCAGACAAGGTGCACTAACCAGAACCTGTCTGGATAGTCCTGAAGTGTCTATTCTGCAAATCACATCAACAACCTTCGTGGGATTTTGCAAGGGTATCTAAATTAGCTTGATATAGAAAAATATCTATGCTTGGTGTTTGGGTGTAACGGGGGCTCCCTGTGGGAAGATGGATCCCAAGGATGTGGCCGTACCGAAGCTTTCTT
>QLOI01002447.1:0-19171 GCA_003313605.1 Tuber umbilicatum | reverse complement strand
GGGGGGGGGTTGAGTACGGCCATCAGGAGGAGGTTGACATTGCGGTAAGGAGTGTATCGAAGAGTTTACCAGGGGGGGCGGAAAATTGAGCTGAGTCTGTCGGCATGTGAGGTGTAGTGAGGTGAGGGGTGTTGATCGTGATAGTGAAATGCACTGGTTGCCCAAACCGATCAGTATCGCACAGTGATCTAACACGTGCGAATTAAGCGGTTATCATTTATTGATAACGATATTATGATAGCGCTGGTAAGAAAAGGAACAAAGAGCAACAACTAGCCGTCGCATACCGCAACCTCCTGCAATTTTCTAAACAGGGATATATGTTTCTATTATTGTATGATAATATTATTACCATGTCCTATCACGAAATAAGTTACTGGATTGATGAGGAAACACACTCACTAGCAATCACTCGTACTAACTCAAGCTTTTTCTGCCATCCATATGACCCAACCAGCCCTCGGTCCCTCCCTCACCCTTCAACCACCGAATACCATACGCGCCCCGTTCGCCAGCCCCAGCACACTAGAACCCCCCCTACCGGAAAATCCAAATTCCACATCTTCCTCGACATCACTAAGCGAGCCGGGTACTGTGACTACAAACATACGCCGCAGCAGGAGAGCGTAACCTGCTTACACTTTTGGCCTTTTGAATAATAACTATCCTTTGCCTCACTCACATGCATGCTCAAGTAAATTCCGACCATGGTACCCACGAAAGGAAAAAAAAAAAAAGGAAAAACTACCGGTCGGGAAAATGGGCATGCCGTTTGAAACACACGGTGTTTCAGCCCCCGCCCTCTGATTGTTTTATTTTCTATTATTTTTTACTTGTGGAAGCTCTCCGTACTCCGTATGAGTAAGTTAAACATGGATAGATGAATAGGTGGGTTGATGGATGGGTAAGTCCCTACGGTAGCCATGTTCTATAGGGCTACACCTGTACTGTACTGTACAGTAACAGAACCCTCAATCTTTCAACCACTCATTTGAATCTTTAGATCGCAACGACAATCGGGATCAAGACCGAGTATCATAACCTTCACTCTACAAGCGATAAAAATGGACAGACTCGACGGAAAATGCATAGTATTGTTTTTCCATCCCCCAGGTCACCCTTTATTTTTTACAAATGCACCAAACCTCTATCCCAAGAGAGAAAAAAAGATTCGTTGGATCGGGTCCCCAGACCAAACAGTATCTCCCAGCAAGAAAAATGAAATAAAAATGTTTAAAGAAAAAAATGTATGTAACTAGAATCGAAAAGTAGAAGGAAAAGAAAAAAGACGTCAGCCCTCAAATGCAGTGATAATTGCCCGGAAAGATACACGACCGATTGATCCACCTCCCCAGTCAACGAAGAGAGTTGCGCAAGCGCGTATCACAAGGTACCCCCCACCACGGGACGCAAGCGTCACGAGTATATAAGTTAAGAAGGGTATGGACGAGGAAAAAGCCAGAAAGAGTTGAAACATGATACAGAAAAGCGCCCGTAGCTCGTCAAGAGTGGGATTAAATACTACAGAAAAATCGAGGGGTTATTTTTTGGACCGAGAACTTTTCGATTCTGCTCAGATACTAAGCTTATTCGAAAGGTGTGCGCTCGAATCTAGTAGCTCCACGGGTCTGAAGGTTCTTCTTGCAATCGTAGGCTCCTCCAAATGGGCACTTGCCATCCTTGTAATCGAAGCAATTGTACTTGTCACCCGCTGCATACCAACAAGGTGGGCAATCGGATCCAGAGCAGGAATAACCTGCCATACCTCCCTTCAAGCATGTCTTTGAGGAGCAGATACTAGTGGTGGATGAAGATGAGCTAGAGGATGGCTGCACGGTGGATCCAGTATTAGTAGAGCCAGCTGCGAAGCGGTTAGTGAAATGTCAAGTCCAAAAGTGGATGGATTTTACTTACTAGCAGTACTTCCCTCGATCATAATGTCGAAACACGTAGTCCAAGTGTTCATCAATGCGTTGTTGTAGTCGGTCGCAGGATTGAAGTCGGGGGGGTTCGAAGTGACAGCCGGACCCCAGCCCCAGGCCCAGACAACCATGTGGCGACCATTCTCCCAGTCACTCGGGACGGTCCAAACATAATAGTTGGCCTTCTCGTTCATCTTGTCACCAGTGATCTGAATGACAGCATCCCCACTGAAGTTGCCCTGGGCGCCCTTGATCCAGTTTTGCTCCGTCAATTCGCTCTTCAACTTGATCTCGGTCTCCTTCCTGCCAGCATGATACAATCTCACAACACCGGGGTCCTTGTGGAGGGGAGAACCCATATCGTAGCGGGAATGACCATTCCCCCAATGACGAAGACGGAGAGCCTGACCCGGTTTCGCTGTGGTCATAGGAACGCCGGCAGGATAGTTGTTCGTCTGAGATGGACGGCAAGCAAGGCCATCCGGATTCAACGAGTCGTTGTTAAGATCCCAGAGATAAGTCTTGGATTCTTGAATCCAGTCACCATTGCTAACCTTGTTGCGTGGGAAACCTTTGCACGTTTGTTGACTATAAGAATGTCAGCATAAAACGCACATATACCAATGATAGGCAAGGGGGGACGAGTGTGTGGGGTCAAGATATGACAGGGTGAGACGTGACAACGGGGGGGATTAAAACAAATAATGGCAATACACAGTACTTACACTTCCAATTCAGGATTGGCTTTTGCGGCCTCGAGGTTAGTACATTCAGTATCAACGCACTCGAGCCATGAATGAGCCGAGACGGAGACAGCCAAGAAGGGGATCAAGGAAGCTAGTTGAAGCTTCATTTTCTCTCGATTTTGAAGAAGCTAAATACGATAAATATGCTCTCGAAGGATTGGAAAAATCGAAGGTTAAGCCCACCGGGGGAAGTGTGCAGGCAGCTGGTAGTCGTTTTGTAAGCTTGAGCGAAACTCAATTGACCGGAGGCGTTGTGTTTGTGTTTGCTCGATGTTAAAGCGGTGGCGGATGAGAGGTTGGTGATGCAGCAAAAGGAGTGCAGCTGACAGAAAGGAAGGGGTAGGGCAGGGAGGGATTCTGCGAGTACGAAACTGTTTTTTGCAAAAAAACTGAAAATTGAAAGAAGGTGGGTTATTGCGTATAGCAAAGCGAGTGTGCTTCAATTGAAACGAAGGGATGAAAAATATGGTAAGAAAGTAAAAGACAGAAGTAGAGAGTGCGTGTGGAGATGAACGAAGATAAAAAAGAATCACCGGTGGAAGGAAGGAAGTCCTTGGTTCTTGTAGGTAAATCTGAGCCGCGCGGGAATAGAATTGAAAGGAGGGAGGGGGTGTGTGGTGGTGAATGTACCCGGTGACAAAGAAAAGGAAGAAAGAGGGTTTGAGAAGCAGGAGGGAAAGCTCTGAATAAAAAGACGAGACTGGAGAAACAGCAAGCACCCGACAAGAAAGGGCAACTTGAATAGCCCGGCCAATAATGGCTAGAGGAATTAAGGGAGAGCTATTAACACAGCAACCC
This sequence comes from Tuber umbilicatum, assembly GCA_003313605.1. NCBI lineage: Eukaryota > Fungi > Ascomycota > Pezizomycetes > Pezizales > Tuberaceae > Tuber > Tuber umbilicatum. The sequence goes on along the minus strand of QLOI01002447.1, from coordinate 15,705 downwards.
CTTGGCTCTTTGTGGAGCGCTTGTGTTTCAAGCAAGGCATCCAATTCTATTGCAACGAGTGAGAAGGGTAAAGGGGGGGGGCAGCGGCGTTGTTGGTGGGGGGGTGATTATCAGGATTACGGGGAACAATCTATCAGGGTTGCAAGGACCAAGCAACGACGAGTACTGTATGATGATGAGCGCAGTACGGGTACCGCACTCGAGTACTCGTACAGTGCAAGTAACAGCATAGGATACCGGTATGGGAACTCTTTGCAGGAGCATCAGAGTGACTAACGGTATCCCTGAGATCTGATTTGCGTAACATTCTCTTCTCAAGTGCATTGCTTTTTCTTTCTCGATTTCTTTCTTTTTTTTTCCTCTTTTTTTTTTCCTTTTTCGCTCCCTATTACTCGATCATTGGTATCGTACCTGCATCCCGGTTTCTGTTCCTGAATTCTCACCCACCCACAACCTCTTGTGTGGCGGCCGTTGCATGGAGAAGACCATCGATTACAGGAGGGTATGGCAATTCCTCGCCCCGGCCCTTGGTACTGGACAACGCCCCCATCGAATGGGGCAGTCAAATGGCGGATCTTAATCTCTGGACGTATCGTAAATCACCTTACGAGATGAGGCCAATCTCCATATCCCTCTCTTCATTGGCATTCAGTACCGTATTGGTCGCTCGCAAGAAAGCTTCGCCCCCCGCTCTACTCGATTGCACCGGTGGAGCGAGCTGACGTGGATCGTTGCCTATGGACCTTTCTCCATCATCCCTGTGTGCGGTAGGATAATCCACAATAGTAAATGCATATCGTTGCATACAAGTGCCGTAGCTACGATAATTTGATAACCTGTGCCAGTAGTCAGTGACCTGACCAGCAATCTTCACGTAGGATTGATCCCCCCGGCAAGGTGCCGTTATGCACTTTCACATTTACAGTAAGTACTACACTACCGATACTGTACTTTATGCACCAACCTGTACCGGTACAGCACTGCATCTTACCTGGACAGAAGCACTTGAATTGCCCAAGCGCGCTGCAATCAAAATCATCTAATGGCCCACCCCACGGACTCAGAATGGGGTACTCGAGCACCGCTGTATTACTGTGCAATATCCCACAAAAGTAATCCCCTCACTCTCTCCCGTTCCCTCGTGTTTCAGAGCGAACAAGCTTCAAGATAATTAGCAATACTCGCCTATAATCCCAAACAAACTATTCATTCAGCACTTTTTTTTTTTTTTTTTTTCTCACAGCTATACTCACGTCTCCTAGTAACATTCCTCGAGTAGTTTCTCGCATCGGAGTCTAGCTCTCCCGTGCTTGAAAAGCGCTATCGACAGACAAAGGTCGGATAAGTCGTTGACCAAGCTACAAGTAAAGAGGGACAATACGGTGACAGCGCTATGAAATGCAAGGAGAAAAATAAGACGCCATGACCCCTTTTACCCCTGCACTGGAACAGGGCTTGTGCCAGAGAGACGTTCCCTCCCGCGCCACGCGTTCCCGTGTTGACCTACAGAAAGCCTCCCAAGCCAACCGGGATCCGATATCGCACCAGAGCGAAAGGGAAAGGAAAGAGGAAAGAAGGAGAAAAAAAAAGAAAACTCCTCCCGGCCCATAGGGGGAAAAAAAAAAGAATGAAAAAAAGTCTTTTTCCCTCAAGCACAGTGCTGGTAATACCGGTAACACTGGTACCGCACTGTGCCGGTACTGTACACGAGTGCGAGCACAAGATGGTCGGGGCCAACGATCTGGTAACTTTTGCCACGGCGTCACGGTACTGCCATAAACGCGGGTTGCTCTCACTATGATACCTGTATACTTGCCGTACCGGTACTTGTACTCCATCTGGTAGACCGCACCAAATGAGGCTAATGAATTTAAAGGAAAAAAAAAACAAAACAAACTCGATCAGGCAACCCTACACTGTCCAAGAAGTTGAAGAAAGTCCCACAGGAGACTTTGCGAAAGACTCTGAATGTGAGGGCCACAATTACTGTAGAGCCAGGGCCACGATTCGAAAGGAAATGAAGGGATGGGGGAGCCCCAGCGCTGACCGTCCTTGACTCCTTACTGCCTACGGTGCTCGTAGAGGGAGCCGTCGGGACAGCGGATAACCCAACCAGTGCACAACATGATGCTTGCATCAGTCGTCTCCCTTGCCATAAATCTTGTAAATAGTACGGTACTTTATCCTTCCTCTTCGATGCCTTACGAAGCAGATAGGACAAGACATCCCGCTCGAATCGCAGCAATCCTCTCCCGGAAAGAAGCGGTGTACGGACCCTCCGTCCGCTCGGGTGCAAAATCCTTATACGCACGAACATAGACACACGAACACAACAGCAAGATGGGCGCAACTATGGAAACGAACGGAAACATACATAATGTACGAGTGCTCGAGTACATTATGATGACTTACAGAATTTCCATCACCTTGCCGCTCAGCACAACTGCTGAACTCGCCCGCCGACCGACGAGAACGCCGTCGCTGTGCGCCATTTCTTACCAGTGGTGCAGGAGGGACTCAAAAGACTCCAACCAGCCAGTAATTCTCCAGAACAAGTATCCCGCGACAGATTTCTCCAGGAACTTTCCGTCCAGTGGACATGCACTCAGTTTACCTCTTGAGTTCTTGACATACCGGTACTCCAAAACGCAGCCCTGGCAAGCTTACTGGAAGACTACCCTAGCTCAGGAACAGGATCACTACCACTGGTCCGATACAGACAAAACATCCCCTCATCATCTATATATTTTTTTCCCATCTCGCATCGATAATTCGCTTCTTTTTCTCCTTCTATTTCTCGTCCCCTGTGCCGATTCGACCGTTTCTCATTGTTAGAAGAAACCTATTCCTTTTCTCCCATCCTCTCTCCTTAGGGTTGCATTTTTTTTTTCTTTTCTTTTCTCCTAAGCCTATCTAACTCACCCATCTCCCGTGCCCACTCCCTCGCTGGGGAGTAACACCAACGGCTGACGATCTCGGTTATTTATATCCGAACCGCCGACCCAACAAACTGCCGCGCGTTCTACTTCCGTCGTGCCCTTCGCGAAGCACTACCGGTAGCAATGTGCCGTGCAAGATAAAACTTTTCCTTCTCCTGCTGGCTCGCCGGAGAACACCAACACACGACCGACTCCGCCGCGGATCATAGTCGGTCTGTACGAGTATGCTTCTCGCGGTTGGTGAGCAATATCCTCCAGTTTCCTGTAAACCACGCGATGGCCCTTCCCTCTCTCCGTGAAAACATGGTAATGTCCGCATGTCTCGCGATACCACGATCGTATCGAATGCAGGAACTGTATTTTATTTTTTTTCCTTCTTTTCTCCCCACCTTCTTTCCCTTTCTTTCTTTTTTTCACCCTCTACAGGATCAACAGCGGGACCATTATGATGTGATGTGATGTGATTTATTGGCCAATGCAAAGGCACAGAAAGAAAGAGTTGGTGAACACGGAGTGGAATGGAACGGAAGGGAAGATAATTCGCAACATGGCAGGAAAGAAAAAGGTATGGGTCGACCGAGGTTCAGCTTGTCGGATACCGTACAGCGATCTCATTGGAGGATGCTTATTGATTGGCTGTTGTGAACTGGATGGCAAATTGCTGCGCAGCTCAGCTTCGAGTATTTGCTCCACTTATACGATTTTTGTGAGCCCGTTCCAGGATGCTGGTGCATAGGAGAGAAGTATTGCATACCGTACCACACTGCATTCGTGCACTTATTTCTTGATACAGTAGGAGAAGGGAGCACTGCACAATACGGTACGAATACTGTACGAGTACTGTTAGCCGGGACTACCATGTTCTATTCTGTTCGACTGATAGCTTCACTACCGGAAAGGAAAATGGTACCACGTTGAACAACGCAGGTACGACTCTTCTATTGCTACACTGGCTAATTCCAAAACCTTGTATAACGATATCAGCTCGTGTGATGGTTCCAGGTGGCTACAGTACAGCCCCCCACGAGCAATATCATATTACCTCGCGATATCATGACGGATTTAGCTTCCCAAAAGGCCATCATGCACTGCCAATGCCGGATCCGTATTGCTGATTTTCAATGTTGTATTTTGTCAACAATGATATATAGGCTATGTGCTATGATAAACTTGAGAGAGAGAGAGAGAGAGAGATGCATACCATACCAGATTTGGGAATGCCCCCACAACTGGCACACTAAACCTCCGGAAATTTCTCAATCAAGATTCCACACAAGCAACTTACACTGACATGTAAATAAGCGATCACTCACAAATAAGCAAACGAAAAAATAAACAAACAAATAAACAAATCCCGGTAGAGTAAGTGGATAACCGCCCGCCAGCATCGGTACCACACCGCGGCCATGCCTCGTGACAAGATAATGGTAAACATCACCAATAATCACTCCCCTTCCAAGAAGCACACCCAATGTTCATCCATTCCATTCCTTCCTTTAACCTACGAAAACACTAACGTAGCAGTAAACGAGACTGCCACCTAATTTCAGGTGATAAGTTTAAGCATCTGGGGTCGTGATGGGATTTTCTATAATCGTTTTGGAAGATGCGTGAAATGGTCGCGGCATGGCATATCACTCGTAATTTGATTGAAGGTTGCAGAGCGATGTTTCAAGAGCAGTATGCTGCGAATATAGGCTCAGGCTTTGGGAGGAGTTTGGCGGATTTGTACGGAGGGTTCTTCTGACAGTGAGAGTATCTCGTATCGGCACTGGTATGCAGTAGGAGTGGGTGTTCCAGGTTACAGTTCCCCATGGTTGGATACGGTGCTTGGAGCGGAATCTGGTAACTTGGTCCTCCGGTGACGAGGCTCGTGATGGGGACAGGGGAAATGTCTGATGAGCCCCTTGGCGATGCGCGGGACCGTCCGTACACCTTCATTGTGCAAAAAATCCTAAAAGCCTTTCATTTCCCTTCCCCTACCGGTATTCTAATATCGTGGTCCGCAGCTCTGTCTAAGGTATCGTAGGGGTCAGTTTTTCTGTTTTACCCGCGATATAGTCCCCGGGCGCTTGTGGATTTTATCTTTAGCCTTGTCTGGGGGGTGTTGTACGGCTGGACGCCAACGTTTCCACATTCTCGGTATATCCGAAAATTTCAACTTTGCTCGTCCTGGCGGTCCCGTGCTAGTCGGAACATGGGGGCCCTCGTTCGGCGGGCCGGGACTATACCTGCCAGTCTCAGGCCTTACAGAGTATACGGCCTGCGGTAAGGATGATAGTAATTGGGGCCAGAAACACTTGCTCAATTGGCTCGAGCCGCCGAACGCTCTGGTCGAAACTCAGTAGTCTCTTTCCACATTTTCTGGTTTTGTTTTGGTTTTTACCGCAGTACTCCAGTATCATCAAGGCTTCAGCGTTCAGAGTTCGTGGTGGATCGGGCTTCCTATAGTAATAATATTAATAATTCTTTTCCCTTCTCTGGAACACACAGATGGAAATGATTGTCCTTTTCATCTTTTGACGAAAGGATCGATCTGCTTCGTTCAATTGTGAATCTTATCTCTCCTCTCCTCTCCTTCCCTCCTCCCCCCATCTCTGCAAAGTTCACTTCTCATACATTTCTTCTCTCTACTTCAACCTAACCGCCTCTGCAATCTTCACCCATGTTCTCAACTGACCTCCCCCGAACATCTTGTTCCAGCTCCCGCCGACCGGACTTCTAGCATCTCTCACGGAAAAAAACAGTAAATATGCTTGGATGAGATTTATTTTTAAAGAAATATTCAGCATTTTTAGATTTTTTATGGTCGTGTTTTCTTAGTTGAAATGTTTTTCCTGTCGGAAGGTGAAACGTTGGATTTTGCTGGTGTAGAGGAGGTATGATATATACGATTTGATACTTGTATACACTGGTATTCTGTTTTTACCAGTACTATAGAGTGAGAGCCTGGGATTGGCTGGTACTCGTATAGCGGTGCTTGGGTGCTGGGGAAGTGGTTTTTCCACTAGAGTTCAGGGCTAGGTGTTCCCGTCTTGGCAAGGATTACCCAATTGGATCAGATGGCGATAAGGAACCGATAAGACATGATGATGCGGCTCTGCTCGTTGTCAGGAAATAAAAAAAATAAGGAAGAAACTTTGTTCGCAAATTACGGAGCATTCCTAGAGTCTCTATTGAATTCTCACAACTACAATGATGTTCCGCCACCTCCGTGCCCTCGCACCGCGCGGTCTTTCCATCTTGGCACCACGAAGATTTTACTCGGAAGCTTTACAGACGAAATTCGGGCAGCCGAGCTTCGAGACACACCCTTGGTTGCTCAAGGCCGGGGAAGGTAATAACAATTCATGTTCTCCATCTACCCGATAGCTATCAATCGATGGTAGCTATCCCCTAGCACAAGACGAAGCTGACAGTCACAGTCACACCCGGAATCTCAGCACTTGAGTACGCCACGCGCAGAGCAAAGCTTGCATCTGAGCTTCCTGACGGTGCCGTAGCGGTTGTGCCAGCGGCATATGTCAAGTACCGTTCCGGGCCGGTGTTTTACCCGTTTCATCAGAACCCCGACTTTCTCTACCTGACGGGGTTTTTGGAACCGGAGGCTTTATGTGTTATCGGTACGTATCCATGCATGTAGTGCGGTGTTGGGCGTTGCGGTGGTGGGGGTGGCGCTGGGAAGGGTGCTAATCAGACGAAGAAAAGACGGGGCGGGTCGGGAGCGGCGAACATACGTTTCATCTATTTGTTCGGGGGAAAGACAGCCATGCTGAGTTATGGGATGGACCGAGGTCTGGAGTTCAGGCTGCTTTAGATGTGTTCAATGCGGATGAGGTTGTTTATTTGTTTTGCTTCTTGGGAATTCTAATGGAATTGGCTAATGGATTAGGCGGGGGATATCGAACATGTTGAACAATATTTACGGCCTATACTTGAACGGGCGAGCACGGTATATACGGATGCTATCTCACCGACTCGGCAGCCTTCTGGATTTGCAAAGTTGATCACTCCACTGCCAGCAGCTGCACCGGGATCTTTGGTACAGATACTTCAGGATAGGAGGGTCCTACCCTTAAAGCACTTTATCCACAAGTTACGGGTTTTCAAAAGCGAGGCAGAGGTGGCAAACATGCGGAAGGCGGGTCAAATATCTGGAAGAGCATTCAATAAGGCTATTGCTACGAAGGAGCGGTTTACAATGGAACGTGATATCTGGGCGTTCTTGGAATACAAGTTTCGGATGGGCGGTTGTGAGAAGGAGGCCTATGTGCCTGTTATCGCGGGTGGGCAGGTTTGTTTCTCCTCCTTTCGCGACTTCCCTTGCTGATGTGTTAGAACTCGTTGCACATTCACTATACTAGGAACGACGATAAATTAGGGTTTGTTCTATTCTGTCAATTCGTTTCGCCCGTTCTAAAACTTTGCAGGGAATCTGATCTTGTTCTTGTGGATGCCGGTGGAGTAAGGTCACCTAACCCTGCCAGTAACATCCGTCCTGCTAATATCCATACTTCAGCAATACGGTGGCTACGTAACAGACATAACTCGCACTTGGCCCACCTCCGGAAGCTTCACTCCCGCGCAAAGGGATCTCTACCAAGCCGTCCTTAACGTACAAAAGCGATGTGTATCCCTCTGTTGTGAGAGCGTTCGCATCTCACTCGACGAAATACACGAGGCATCAGAAATGGAGCTGGAATCCGAACTGAAAAGACTCGGTTTCGACTTGACTTCCTCTCAATTAAGCAGTGTGTTGTTTCCGCATCATGTGGGACATTATGTTGGGTTGGATATTCACGATTGCGGAAGTTATTCCAAGAGTAGGAAGTTGCGGGCCGGGCAGTGTGTTACTGTTGAGCCGTTAGTCTCCCTTCTAGTAATACCCGTCGGCGGGCGAGCCGGCTGGTTGGGGTTGCTGTAAGCTGATGGTGTATGAGCAGAGGCGTGTACGTCCCAGACGACTTGCGGTGGCCAAAACACTTTCGGGGCATGGGAATACGAATCGAAGATACTGTTTGCGTGGGCGATGAAGGGCCGGTGGTGCTAAGCGTTGAAGCTGTAAAAGAGGTTAATCATCTCCGTCTTCCCCTATCCACCCAATCTTTGTGAATCGCGGATTACTAGCCTAACGTTGTACAGATCGTCGATATTGAATCATTGGCGGCGGGCATAACTACCGCCTAATACCCGGAGCTTGACTCCCGGCTGACCGGTATTCCACTTCCGTTTTTTTTTTTTAAAAAAAGATGGGGACAACCTAGACTACTTATTCCTACTGCCTTTGTACTCGAGCAAAATAATCGCCGTAATGTACCATAATCTGAACTTGACATATGAGCTGATACTACGAGATGCGTACCGTACCGTACACCGGCTTGAGATAACCCCCCCCGAGTCTGTCACGCATCACATCACAACGCAACAATGCAGTGCCTGGAGTTGTGGAGACAAAAGGAAAATCCATCCTATCATAATACCGGTACCAGCCGTGTTATATCATATTTATTGTCTCTACTGCGTGCTCTGTTTATAAAAAGCTTTCCGTGTTCGCTTTGATTGGTCCTTGCTATTGTGTGCAGTACTGTACGAGAGTACGAGTACAGTGAACGCGGGAGGTTACCGTTCAGTAAATTAAATCAGATAAGACTACATCTTCCAACTTGATATGCGGTATGATGCATGATTACCATGCTGATAGGGGTCTCAAAAGCTGACATAAACCACCATCCTCCAAACCGTAACTTAACCTGTGAGTAACTTAACTTATGGTGCCCTACGATGCATCGTCGCACTCGCTTCGGGATTCTCATCCGGGCCATTCAATACATCTCCGCCTCTCTCTATGATTCCGTCGGCCCCATCGCCATTCCAGGCCCCGTCCTCAACAAGGTACCGGTCACCCGGGCTATATCTTCTCCCTCTCTGAAACATGCATTCGGCGCAGACTGACTCCCGAGTGACATTACATGACCATGACGCTAACCCACCCGCCGCTCCTTCCTTTCTGGGAAAATTTAGCGATGGTTGGGAGGCAGCGTTGTGGGTCGGCCGGATGTGACGGCCGGAGCGAGTGGGTGATCGGCAACTTGGCTGTGGTAAGTTAGTTTTGAGGAGAGGGGGTGTTTTTCCTCTCTTGTTGGATGTGCGGTGTGTGCGCTGCGTGGTTGCTGTTCGTGATTGTGGTCGGAGGATTGGCTGGTCAGTCGGCTGGGGGTGGAGTGTGGTGCTCAAGATTGGGCCGGGGCACGAGAGATAGATGGGTAGGTTTGGAGGTGAGGTGTGCAGGCGAATGAAGAACGGCTTTTTCTTTTCTTTTCTTTTTCTTTTTTTGGGAGAATAGAAATCGTATGATTCTAACTACAAGCCAAAGTGCAAGGGGCAATTTCGAGTCCAAGAGGGGGGGATGATCGAGAAATGAAGAGTGGGGAAGAAGGGAAGGAGAGGGTAAGGAAAAAAAGAAAAGAAAAAAAAAAGCCTAGGAAATAATTTTTTCGGGGCGAGCAAAAATACCGGTAGAGGCATGGAGTGGGGGGAAGCGAGAAAGGGAGGAAAAAGAGGAAACAAGAAACAAGGTATTGCAGGAGTTTCAAGTAACCCTCCTAAGAAAAGCTTCCAACTGTTGTGGTGAGAGTTTAGGCCTCTTGCTTGACTCCTCGGGCTGAATGCTGCAAGGTCGCTTTCTGGTTGGCGAAGTTTTCCTCGAGGAAGAGCCATTACGGTCATGACCTACGTACTGGTGATAGAGCTTGCTAGAGATACATTTCTGCGGTGATCCCTGCGGCCGAGCTTCAAGCTGCTCAGTGCGGTGGATGGGCAGCGGCATTCGCGGTGGTGTTATGGGTGGGCGTAGGCGCGGTGACGGGAATGGTAGGTTTACGAACGCGCCAATTTCTGCATCTTCTGGGGGCTCCGGGGATGCATCTTCCGAAGACGGGTCGCTGGTTTCGGAAGATTCATTCGAGCTCGAAGACGTACGGTAGGATGTTATATCGATATTACCCCCAGCGGCTTGTCTAAAGGGTTTTAGTAGCCTAAGGTAGCAGTTTGCTAGGTCGTCGTGCTCTGCGCAGTATTCCACTATGCGGGTGCACCGGGCGGCTGCGTCCAGGTCCTCTTGGTATTGGGGATACGGCTCTCCGAGCGTCCTTTTTTGGGCAGTGTAAAAGAGTAGGATGAGGCTAGCATTGAACGATGAGTATCTATTCAACTTGGTTGTTTATTAGATGTATTCGTAGCTATTTGCTTTGTTTTCATACTTTGGACCATTTCCGCTTGCTTGCTCAAGGAGTGGGATGGTTTCTCACATAGTCACCCAGCAGTTTTTGAAAATATCTTTATGTGAATATAGGTTCCCTAACAGTTCCGATGTCTGCCTCCCTGCGGATAAACATGTTTTCGCAAGCTTCAATGCCTCCCCGGTGCTCCCTTCGAACGAGTCGCCTCCGGCTCCGCTTGCCAGTTCTACTAGCACCCTCCGGGTGAGGAGTATTACAGTCCCTAGATACACCATGTGGAGGGTGAACAGTGATGTGTCGGCCAAGTACCCTCCCGGAGTCAGCTCGGATCTGCCCAGTTTCATGGGCTCTGGTAGGCTGTCATGTCGTAGCTTCAACTTCGCCATGTGGTCGCGTACAAATTCGAGGTCAATAACGGGTGAAGCGAAGGCGCTTTTGAGGATCCTGCCAGCTAATAGCCCGATATTCACAATCTCCGTTTGAAAGGAATTTCTTCGTGACGAATTTCGGAAATCGTAACTCCTTTCCTGTGTATCTGTGAGTGATGGCCAATGGGGTCTTTAGGCATGGGGTCTGAACTGATTCTGCAAGCTCGATGGTGTCGTATGCTGCGCTCCAAATGGGTATGCGGCCTAGGGACGTGGCTAGGAAGCTGCTGATATAAGCATAGAGACGAATGGGTAAGTGGGATTGATTTAACCTTTCTAGAAATAATAATGTCCGCCATAACCTTCGATATCCAACCCAATCTTCCTCAGCCATATAATTTGGCCATATGTTGAGTTGCAGGTCTCTGGAGTGGGCGATCCGTAATGCCTTACCTGCTGCCTGTGTCAGTCTGTGATTATGAAGAGAGATATTCCCTGGAAAACATACACACATATCCCCAACTTGACACTTTCTTTTCTGACATTGAGTATAACGCCGCTAGAGCGAGTATCTTCATCCCTTTCAGTTCGTCCTTCTCTAAGCATTGGTCCAAATGAGCCTTAACCGTATCAAAAAATGTTGTGTGCGCCTCCCTTGGAATGTTATCTGCCCACGAGCACCCTACCGCGGCCGTAGCAAATAGCTCACACAGGGTCAGTAGTTGGCACTCTTCCGCATAGACCTCCTCTAACATCTTCCTCGTTTCAGCTTCCTCCGCAAAATATAGGTGTTGCAAGGCAGATTGACACACAAAGAACCTATCGATCGCTAAGCTTGTGGTAGAATATGGCGGTAGTTGGCTGAGGTGCGGGGATGCTGAGGATTGATTTGAAATGGTAAGAGACTTTCTTGATTCATCATGAAGGTGCCTTTGCTGTTTTGGTTTCGGGAGAAGCCGTTCCAGTGCTTCTGATAATGATATTTCGGAGGAGTCCACAAGAGGGCTTTGTACCTGCCTGGAACAGGGATTTGTAAGATACTGGGCGAATAGTGGATCGTGTCCGGACATCTCACCTAATGCTAAAGAGGAGGGAATTGATGGAGGCCTGGGCTGTTTCGTCTCTTTTGTAAAAAATAATCCCACGCGGAGGGAATCTGTACCAATTTGAAGAGTAGAAAGAGGGTGCTTATAGGTGGAAGTTTTATCCGGAAGGGACTTGGAGAAGGGGGTCACGTCATAATGGAGTGTTGCCTGTTTCACAGCTTTTTGTGCCCAGACCTTTTCCCTAGCTCGGGATAGGAGATAATATCGTTACCGGTGATCCTTGTTGTGGGTAAGAGTGCCGTATGGCAGTCCATGTTAATTTAGGGCTCGAGTACTGGTGAAATAGTACTGTGCATCTAAGTCGTGAATACCGTAAGTGCTCAAATAGTGTGGGAGAAAAGTGAGCTGGACGTTGTGGTTGCCTCTCCTAGTAAGGCGCTGTGGATATTCCTTTTGTTTGGTCTCAACTGAGGCTGAGCTTGCGGTGTTTTCCCCTCATGTAGCCGAGAAGGGGAATTCTAACGTCTTAGAACATTTTGCTTCTATTTGAGTACCGGTACTTATGGATAGAAAAGAACGTAGGATAACGGTAGCGTACCGTACATCCTATGAGCTCCGTTAAAAAGACCCAACAACTCGATCGTAATTTTGAACTCTCTTCTCGGGGTGACCTCTCCCGCCTATCTAGAGAACTAATGCTTTCATGCAGATTGGTCCTAGGGGTCCATTAGACTCAAAGGGCCCACTGATGTTGTGCCAACTTTGGTGTGGTGTGGTGCAGGCTTTGTTAAACAAACTATGCATGAATGACGGGGCTCTCGGGGGCGGGGTTTGTATGCTGATACCGGTACAGTACTGTACGACAATACCCTTCTTGTACAGAGGCTGTAGTGTCACCTGCAGTATTCGAGAACTCGTATTTTACAGTGATAAAGTGAGCGCTGATGCTAGGATGACAATCGGCGAAAGAAAGTACTGGTACTAGGAGTAGGAAATTTTGTAATGAAACACGGATAGTAGTGGCGAATCTGGCCATCCAGGGCTTGCGGTATAATTTCGCTAGTTTGCCAAAGCCTTCAGCATTCCTTTGATGGTACGGTACTGGTAGATTCTCGAGTACCAAGTTCCGTTTAGACTAAATCACTGGCTGGCCGGGGTGAAAGATCGTCAGCGCCAGGAGTAGTACATTAAATAATTTTCCGAGGCCACGGCTTAGTCTTCCGATACCTCCAGGTCTTGGATTCTTAGTATTTAACATTTATTTTGCTTGTACTTAGGTCAGAAGAGTACTAAAGGCAGGGATTTCGAGGATATATTTCGTCATTGATAGAGGCATTTCCTGGCGTACTGATATTCTATGCCTGGTTATGTGGTGTTGTGGCACCCAGAATCTTGCGGATAGAACTTTTGAGATGGCCTGACTGCCCTGCAAATTTGGTGGATCGATGATAAGTTCTGCTGTGTTCGAACAGGCTAGACGAATATGGAGGAATGGCCCCGTATAACCTCAAGTTCTAAAAAGCCCAACACTTGAATCATTGTTGAAAGTGATGTGTTGAAAACAGAGATACTGTTCCCCCCTCCACTCGAGGTCGGTGTTCCCTCATGGGTATTGGCGGTGACTCAATTGAGAACCCTTGGGGTTGATCCGGACAGCTGTAATTCTCCTGATAATGATGGTTTGACTCTTACCCAATAAGGGGTAAAACAGAGAGACGAAAAAGTGAAGAAGGGGGTGTCGATGGAATTAGTTTTGGATTAAACTTCCCTGGTCTTTCTCGGTGAAAAATGAGGATGGACAAGAGCAAACAAAGCCAAAGATCTGAAGAGAGAGAAGAATTGATTGAGGATTCTTGTTTCCTGTTCACTTTTTCCTTTCCCATGTCTCTCCGCTAATAGCGGGTCTGTGAGCTTCTCTACTCGTATATACAGCCAGAAGCCAACGACATCCTAACGAATAAATAACGGAAGACAATTATGATTGCCCGCATCAGTTATAACAAGTCCATCAACACGTCCGTAGTACTCTTTGTCGATTCCCATCGAAATCTCGGCCAGATCTGTGGAAGTAGGGCATTGTGTTTCGGTAAGGTATCGATTGGCTGTGTATCGAACTGCACTGCACTGTGCTGACTAAATATTGGCTGGACCAACTTATCATAGCTCCTGCTAATTGATTTAAAATTGGTGGAGGAGCATGCAGCTTGGAGCTGCTGGCACTGAGGGTGAGGTCTGATAACTCTGCTAGTGGTAAGATTACAGGCTGGAGCGGGCAGTCGTGCTGTATTCCTAGGGACGAAAAATTGAATCCATGGTGAATGGGTGAAGGGGCTTAGTTCAGAGATTTTTGTGAAGCAAGAGTGGGTTTTTCGTTGGGGATGGCTGGTGAAACGAACAGAGAAAGAATGGAGGTAACGTATGTCAAGGTTTGTTTATGCTTAGACGGTGCTTGATTCTATTTCGTGGCCCACGTGATCAACTTCGTGTGGCGGTGTTGACGCTAATAGGTCCAATATGGCGCGGAGAATGCAGTGAGAACAGTTTTTCATCTGTTATCGCCTGCTGAGATCGAGCAAGGTATTGTGAGCTGTGTGGGAATCCGGAAAAGATCTATTGCAATTCCCTTGGTCTTTGGTATAGGGATCGTGATATAAGGATCTGGCATTTCTTGCACTCGAGTATAAGTATGGCATTTCAGGGTTGGGTTCCGTAAATAGAAGAATCTTAGGTGGATCAAGGCTGGTATCATATCGCAGATGAAAAATCGTATCAGGACTGTGCTGCACTTCACTGCAGGCGGGAAGACGAAAATTAAGGCTGCCCGCCTGGTGCGCTGCGGCTATCCCGGCTAACCTTTCTCTGCATCGTGGCGGTGTTAGATATCGGTAGCAACTATTGTATGGGTACTGTACTGGAGCACAGTATCTATAAAGTCCCGCACCGGTATCATGCTATGCAGTGACTCTCGCTAGAGACACCCCGACTGAAACTCCGGGGGGATCTTAGAAAAGTATAGGGGTATCCGTTTAGTTCGGGTAAGCTGATTCGCGAAAATCTTAACGATTCACGGTGCCGTTGTTGAGAAAAGTAGTGAACCCAAGGGTATTTCCACCATATCGAGCTCCTCTTGCGACGTCGATGACTTCCCAAAGTTTTCAAGATTCTGTTGGCCACATTGCTACGCCTACAGGTTATAGTTGAAAATTACATGAATGAATATTACTTGCGCAGATTGGATCACTTCTCGAGTAACTGAAGTCTAGAAATGCAGGAACTTGGGACCTGGGAAGTCATCCAGCACTGTATCGGTGATGGATTTTGGCCGTTTTGGAGATTCAGGAGAAAATCCGCTTAGGTCTGCGTCCAGGGAAACACGTGAATAACGAATTGGCCTGGGCTAGGGGTCTGGCTCTTGCACTTTAAATAGCCCGAGAGGACCTCAGAAGATATTTGGCTATGATGCTTGCCGGGTTGGTCAGAAACGACGTTCACCACTCAGGAAGTTGAGAACTACTACATAATTAGTCTTGATTATGATACATCAGTATTCCCGAGTCTTTAGGGCATTTGGAAGGGCTACTTTGATATTTGGTTGTCGTGTTGGGTTGTGCTTTTAACATGCACTGCACTGTACTATTGTACTAGTACTCGAGTACGAGTGCTGTGGAGGGATGTTGGAAATTACGTTATTCCTTTCCTATCCGGTGATGTGGCTATGTTGGTCATGTGACACAGCCACATGACTGAGTATTATACTAGTGTATTCTAGCATGTTCTTTAGATTTCCTTAGTATGAGGCAGTGCTTGTGTAACGATAAAGGGTATATATAGGGATAGTTTCCACTTTCTTGTTAGACATCAACCACAACTTCTATTTTCCTAGCGATTGAAATCGCAACACCACCACCCATCGTGGGCTTTGCCCCCCCCCACTATACCTTCCTGCCCTCGGGCAACCCTCCTCCTCCTCCTCGGGCCTTTGCTCTTCGCTTAGGTTCACACGGTCGCTTCTTCTTTGCTGTCGCCTCAGACGGCTGGGATACAGTTTGAGGTACGCGATCTTACGGTCGCTGACCTCGGTTAGCCTCCGACAGGCCTCGGTCGATTTCGCCCC
>QLOI01002446.1:0-63420 GCA_003313605.1 Tuber umbilicatum | reverse complement strand
AAAAAAAAAAAGACAACACAAAAAAAAAAAAGGAAAAAACCTTAAACATCACCTGCTACACACAATGACCACCAAACCCACCCCCGCTCCTCCGCCAAACACAACCATGAACAAAAAACCAAAACTCCTCTTCACCCTGAATACTCCATACCCAGCAATACAATGGTTATTCCATCCCTCATCCACCTATAATACCTAACTACCTACCCACCTACCTACCTTCCGCAACCCGCTAACACACCACTTACAGGCCAGAAATCGCCCCCACCGCCCAAACCACGATTCTAGAACACCTCTGTAATATCCTCTCCCCAGTCGGAGCGCGCAGACGCCTCCTGCCACCCCCGCCATCTACGGCTAGGCGAAACAGGAAGCGAAAACGCGCTTCATCCTCCTCCTCCGCCGCAACTACGGTAGCTGTACCACCACCGCCGGTACCGGAAATCAGCAAGTATCTAACCATAGGCTTAAACTCCACTACCGCGCACTTGGAAGGGCTAGCGGGGGATCGGAGGCCGGTGGCCTTTGCCCCACCCGCAGCACAAGGGGGTAGGGAGAATGGAAAGCCAGCGATGAGAGCGGTATTTGTCACGCGCGCGGACTCCCAGCCTTCCTTGCTGCACTCGCATATTCCCCTGCTTTGCGCGCTAGCTTCAGGGGAGGGTGAGGGTGAAGGGGTTGTGAGGTTGGTGCAATTGCCGAGGGGGTCGGAGGTTAGGTTGGCGGGTGCTCTGGGGATTGCGCGCGCCGGGTTTGTGGGACTGCTGGAAGGCGCACCGGAGGAGGTCGTTGGGAGGCTGACGGAGGTTGTTGAGAGGTATGTGCCGCCCGTTCGGGTGCCTTGGCTGGAGGAGGAGGGGAGTATGGGGGAGTACAGAGCGGTTAATGTCAAGGTTGTAAAGACTTATGCTACACTGCATGGAAAAGTGAAGGGGAAAGTGAAGGGTTCTGCGCCGGCTTGAGCTGTGTACGGATGGCTGGCTGGATGGCTGGGCTTACATGAACTTGTATATGTGGTTGTTTATAACACTCGGCCCTCTGCATGGAACCATTCCAATACTACCTGCACAATCACAACCATATTGCTTCACGTCCACGAGAAAACACAGCCTACACCGCACGATAATTGAGTAGCCATTTCATCTATCGGTGCTGCAGCTCCACTGTAGGGTATACGGAACCAACAAACAAGACACTCATAACCGACATATCCACCCTGCCGCACAGGCTCTCCACACACACACTGCACACGCTCCGCGCCAAAAGGAAAATAGATACGATGAAAGATATGAAACACTGAAACTGCTGTAAATGAAATGCACCCATCACTCCAAGCAATTAAAGATATTACTGCCCATAGAAGAGGAAAAGCCTAGATAGAAACAAGAAACTATGCAAGAAGAAATTTTCGGGAATACACCATACAACCGTGGAATAGAGTAGAAGATAAGCATGAACACGAATGTAATAAATAGAGAAGGGAATGGTCTAGTCTCCCAGCGACCAATAGACACCAATCATATAAACATGAGGAATGACCCATGCCCATATACGGTACCCAGCATCAACGATGGGTGTTCGCTGGAGGGCGGCGAGTGGACCTTGGTGGCTGTTGAGCCCCTTGTTGGTTCTGACCCTGGTTCTGGTTCATCTGTGCGTTCTGGCGCATCTGTTGTTGAGCAGCCTTTACCTTTGCTGAAGTTGCTTGGGCTCTCTCCCTCTCCGCTCTCTCTTTAGCTTCCTTTGAGAGTACAGTGTCACACCATCCACGCTTTTCGGGGATCCGGCCAATGGTCTCATCGAGGATCTTGATCCAGCCTTGTTTGTCTGCGGCAGAATCGGCGTAGAAGTCGATCACTTCACCGTTTCCGAATCGGATCCGGAACCCCTCCTCGACAAACATATAGCCTTCCTCGTCTTCCGAAAACCCAGACTTTCTTCGGGACTTGCCTGGGCCTTTGACCTCAGGGTCGACAAGAACCTTGCGGTCATATATAATCTTTGAAGCCTTGCTAAGATTGATGGTTGCTCGTGGCTGGCGAGTGGCCTCGTGGTATGCAGTCAATCTTGGACCCACTAACTTAAAGTATCTCCGCCGCCAGTACTATAGGGTGGTTAGTATTCGGCCCATAAACACGGGGACAACATGAAAACCCACTGGGCAATCGCCGCCTTGTTGCGAAAGGTTCCCTTCCCAAGTCTTGGCCAGTGTGCTTTCAGCTTCCCGAAGCTCGCGGATGGCAGCGTTCATGCTCTTTGGGAGCTCCTTCTGTCTATTAGTTAGGATTGCATCACTCAGCGGAGCAAACGGGTACTTACATCGGTTGCTCCCTTGGGCTTTGGAACAAACATAAGCTGTACTTCCAGTTTACCGATCTTGTAAGGGGCCTTTCGAGCAGGCTGGAGGGATCCATGGAGACCCTTTTTGCTCTTGACACTCGCAGTATCGACAGCCCATTCATTGAAACAGTTGATATCGGTGGTAAATGGACGACCAAACGCTTTGCTCTCAAAGTCCTTGAGACAAACGTAAGATCGAGCAAAGGACCCATCGCGAGCGACGAGCCCATGCAACAAGTCCCATGCCGTCGCCGGCGCAGGCGGCTCTTGCTTCTGCTGCTGTTGCTGGAGTTGCTGCTGCTGCTGCTGCTGCTGCTGCTGCTGCTGTAACTCAAGTTGCTTCCGCTTTTTAGGAGAAGTAAAGACCCTGCTGAACGTGGATTGTTTTGGCTTGGAGGGAAGTGCTTTCACGACAGCCTTGGGAGGAGGCGGGGGCGGTTGCTCAAGTTTAGTTTGAAGTGTCAACTGGAACTCCAAATCGTTGAGAACAACGCTATTAAAGTTAACAGATGATAATTCACATGTGATCACTCAGGCACTCACAGTTCAAACTCCTGTCCGATGGGCGCATTCTTGGCTAATTCCAGCCACGATGTGGTGACACAATGAAGCCCATTGTCCAATGTTAAGCAAAAGTAGGTCGGTTGGCCTAGCGGTGATTAGGAAAGGATCCACTCAACAAAAGAGGAAATTTCTCACCTTGAGGAAGTGGCAAACCTAGGTCTTTCACTCCAATTACTTTCACAAACAATCTCCCTCTCTCAGTGCCATCATCTGGATGCGAATTGAGACTTGCTCGGCCTTCGACATCATTTTCGTTCACCATGGGGAGGAGCTTCCCATCCTTACCCACTGGTGGCATAGCGCCGATATTTGAAGGCCTCTTTCGGACGCTCCCACCGAGCGAGTCGCGCGTGCTGCGTCTCCTGGTGGACGCTCGCCATGGCTCAACTGACCAAGATTGGGTCCGTGAGTGGCCTGGTTTCGAAGGACCAGCTGCGTCATCTTCAGGATCTCTGCTTGAGGCGTGGATGACCCGAGTATTTTGACGCATTAGATACCCGCGCTGGCGACTGTTAGAATATTCCGATTTAGGAAAGAGTTTCGCGAATTCTACCTTCTGCGCCTCGATGACTCGGTCGAATTCCTCCGACAGGTCATCCAACTTGAGGTCAAACTCGAATTCTCCTAAGGCAGGAAGTCCTATTGACTTCTTCCTACCAGAAGCTTTCCTTTCGACCTCCTTGCCATCTGAGGGAACCCCAGCATCTCCTTCCTCATCCTCGCTACCAGACAGTGGATCATCATCACTACGGTAACCGTCAGGTATCCGGGGAACAGGGGGGCAGCCTCCGCTCATATCGCCGCTGACTTGCCTGCGCGCAGCAGCCATCTGTGCCATATCCGCGGGTGTTGCACTTGCTCTGGTCTTCAACTTACCACCCGGCGCTCTGATTGTTGCAATAGACTCCGCCACCGGCGAGGGAGATCTGTCTTCCTCCCGTTCCTCTAGTGCCTCCTCCGCCTCTCTTCCCCCACGCTCCTCATCGTCCGCTTCAAATGTGTAATCGCTACGGTCATCCTCATCATCTGCTTCTTCATCATCCTCATCTCCATCGGAGTGATAGATCTTATGCCTAATAACCGATCCAGTATCCTCGTCTTCATCATAAGTATTGTCGTCCTCTTCTCCTTCTGCGGGGCTTTCCGCCCGTTCGGCAAGAAGATCGCGAGCTATACTACTGGAGGGAGCAAGCTC
This sequence comes from Tuber umbilicatum, assembly GCA_003313605.1. Classification (NCBI taxonomy): domain Eukaryota; kingdom Fungi; phylum Ascomycota; class Pezizomycetes; order Pezizales; family Tuberaceae; genus Tuber; species Tuber umbilicatum. Next base: position 59,321 of record QLOI01002446.1, on the reverse strand, counting down.
TTGCTTAGGAGCCCCGGGAGGAGAAAGCGGAGGAGAAGGAGTCATGTATTGACTAAGTCCTAAACCATCACTCTCAAGCATAGATGAGAGGTCAGGAAGGCTCATCCTAGCTTCGCCCTGGTTATGCTTCTGTGGTTCTTCGAACTCGGGTTCTTTGGTGATAGGAGGGAGTGAAAGGGATAATTGGGGATTGGTGGGTGTAGGCGTAGATTCTTCTCTGCTCGGGATCTCTAGTTCATTCTCCTCGTATTCACTATACCTGGACTCATCATCATTATCGTTTTCACAATGTGAGGCTTCCGAATCAGTCGTAGTATCATGATCTGGTGATCTCGTGGCAAATCGTGACGCAGGGCGCTCTGGAACCTTGTGCATCTCCGGTACTTTGTACATGTCTATTCCCTCGTCATCAGATGCTTCCTGCTTGATTTGAGCACCGCCGTCCATTTGCGAGGCAGTCCCCTGATCGTGATCATTAAGTTCGGCTTGCTCGTCATGTAGGTCATCCTGAGGGGGGGCAAGCCCCGGTTCAAACGAGTTCTTTCTCCGAGCCTCTACTTGTCGTCGAATGGACTCTCGGGAAAGGCGTGGTGGCGGGGGCTCGTACTCCGACGCGGATTCATATTGACTAGAGGAACCACTTTCATGGCCAGCATCTCGATTGGTATTAGGGGCAGGCTCTTCGCCGTCGGATATAGCACCCTCTATGAGCTGAACTGGGCTCATGCTCTCATCTCGCCCTTCAAACGGCCCAGTATTCTCCTTCTCATTAATGCCCATGCTCTCCAGCATCTCCCCCAGTTCATCGCGCTCCACATGCATTTCCCCTGTCTCTACCGAGGATCTTCGAGAATGCTCCTCGGCCTCCCCATGTTCCTCGTAAGCCAACATTAATCTCATCCTCTCCTCAAGCGGCATCTTCTGGATATTCTGAAGGTCTGCTTTAGTAACGGGTAGGCTAGGAAGCGGTCTCCCCGATGAGGGACTGTTACTTTCCTCTCGTGAGATGAAGGCTCCTGGGATTGGGGGGAGCGGCCGTGCGGTAGGGGATGGGGTAGAGCGGAAAGGATCATCAAGATGTGAATTCATTATAGTCTCTGGAGTCATCCTTGCCCACTCATCAGGTTCGATAACAGGAGTGTTCTCCAATTCATCTTCATAATCATCTTCGTCTTCATCCGAATCATAATGCATTGGTGAGGAGCCGTCGACTGATGGGTCCGGCGTAACCATTTCATACTGAAGGACCTCTGGGGGTTCTTTATCGAAGGTAACAGACTTCGGTCGCCGACTTGGGCTGCGATTGACATTATCTTCACCATCCGAATATCCTGTAAAGTCACTAACATAAGCATTCGTCTTGTAGGCTGATACCAGAGATGATTTTGGCATCCTACTACTGGGACTCGTGAGGATGGAAGTTAGTTTGGCCTTTCCCCCAAGAGGAGTTTCAGGACGAATAGATGAAGCATCTGATTTCCTTGGAGATGGCAATGGAATTTTAGACCCTCGGCCAAACTGCGGGCTGGTATACGGGGATGATAAGCCCGGACTGTAACTCAGCGGCCGCCCTGAATTCGGGAGGTTTGGACCATTAGGCTGGTTAAAGAGCTTGGTGTTATTTTGAACACGAGAGGCTCGCTTCAATCGCTCCAAGGATGACCGACGGCCTACATTAGGAGAAGAATGTGTATTATCCTGGGCATGTTTTCCTTCCCAGAAGGCACGGGGTGAACTTGCTTTCGCCGGGCTAAATGGACTTGTCGGGAAAGGCGAGGATGTTGGAATGTCATCATTCGACTGGAACAGCAAAGCGAATTAGCTCAGCGCAAAAACTCCACCAATCAATTGCACTGTACCTTGCGCCCTCCTGACGAAGCGCTATTTCTCCTCCGTTCCATGAGACTAATATCTACTAACGGACGGCTGAGCGGGAGACTCGACTCCTTATCCGAAGTATCCGAACTGGAAGAGATGGAGCCCTTATGTATCCGTAGTGGAGTAACCTTGATTCGAGTATGAGTATTGGGACCCCAAACAAAACAAACAAGTAAGGGAGGGTAAATCACGCTTGGGCCTGAAGCCATGTAATGGGACGATCGGGTTATAGCTAAGAACAGATATGTTGTGGATAGCTCAGAGCGAGCTGGATGGCAAGTGATCTATGCCGAAACACAATCGAAGTGGAATCGATTCCTGCTGTTGTTTTGTGTTTAAAAGGAGAAGAGGGTAAAAAGAGTGGTGGTGGTGTTTTGTAGAAGTGAGTAGCGAAGGACGAAGAGAAGGGTAGAAAGGAAAGAACAGGAGGTTATCCCAAGGGCCAAGCGAATAAGGGCTTTTTTTTGGTCCTTTCGCTGATTTTTTTTATTTTTATTTTTTTATTCTTCCTCCGTGCACCCTACTACCTCTGCTGCGAGTGGCATGCAATGTAGGAGAGAAGGAGAGAGTATGAGTGGATGAACAAGAGAGATGGGTGAAGAAGAGGAGGTGAATAGAGATGGGCGGCGTGCGAGAGGGTGCAAGTTGGTACTGCACCAGATAAGTAGTTGTGGTTGAGACAACTCGTTGGAGGTGTGGATGTGGTTGTCGCTGTGACAACAAACATTGTATTGGTTGCCGTAGCAACCTCATAAACGCCCCTGTCTCTCTCTTAGGCTGGCTCCTCATGCAAGCGGACAGGCTTTTGCTTGCCTATCCACAAACGCCAAGAATCAAATCCAGTGAATTGATTGGCTCCGAATCCCTATTCAACTGACCTTATCCCTGTAATTTTCCGTATGGGGCTCTTCATTTCTCACTCGATTTTTTCTTTTTCTTTCTCTTCATGCCCTCCTACTCGGCAGTCCTCTCCTTCAGGGCTCCCACGAGTCTCCAGCTGTCTTTTGCTTCGGGCTTCACTCAATTGACTCTATTATTATTGCCCTTCTCTCCCTGTCTATCATTTGCGTCTCACCCGGGACAGCCCCGCGGTCAATCCTCATCAAGCACCTCCTTTCGTCATTCGCCCCGCATCGGGGACAACATCCCTCCTGGTTCACCCATATCACCCTGTCTGTGCAAACCCTTTATCTAAGACACAAGGCGGTCTCACTGCTATCGTATTACTTCCCACCTCTGTTTCCCCTGCCCCCACCTGACTTAGCACGGCACTGGCCATTGCGGGACTGCGCATCTTTTTTGTTTCTTGTTGTGATTTTTCTTTGCCCCTCCCCCTCCCTCCTTGTACTCCCTTCTCCGGTCCTCCTCAACCCAAGGTACATACGGTACCACAAAATCACTCCACTCATTCCCGGGTATTACGGTACCAAAGTTACCAACAATAGCAATAACAACAATAACAATGATCCGAAATCGACCTGCATGTCCGCTGTGCCTCCATGGACTCGGTTCTCTTTCCGCTCCTAAATTCTCTCCCCCAACATTATCACGATGTGTGGCTGGTGCTTCATTAAGAAGGCGTCCTTCCCGCTTTACTCTTTCTAACAGGGTTGCCGAGAAGCCCGTCGAGGGGAAGTGGAAACCGGAGCCAACACATGGAATGAACCGAACAGAAGCTAATATCCCCCAACCGGTGCAGAGGAATAGACGATCTTGGCCTAATATGCAAGGTCGGGTTGGGGGACGGTTCTCAAAAAATGAAAGGCTTGACCCTAAACATATGAGAATGGCACAATCCCTTGGAGTCATTTCAAGAGCGCAAAGAGACGAGGTCAAGTCTGAGGTTGACAAGTGGTTTTCATTTGACGACTTCGATCTACTACCATCTATAAAAGAAGGTGTTATAAAAGGAGCTTTGGGGGGGTTAGATACCGTCGGACCTTCTCCGGTTCAGAAGCTAGCCATTCCAGTGCTGACGGGGCAGACCACGAGGAGGCATAAGCAGACAATTAATGTCGAGAATCCTTACGAAACTTTTCTTATTGCAGCTGAGACAGGTTCTGGAAAAACACTTTCATACGTTATTCCCATACTTGATTATCTTAAGCGGAGCGAAGAAGCTTCCCGACAAAATGACAGAGCAAAAGCAAGCGTGGAGAGAGTTCCTAGCCCGCAGGCTCCTGTCAAAGATCTATTCGACCTAGAAATACCCGTCATGGAGCCAAAAGAGGACAAGGAAAACCACGGAAAACCTCGAGCAATAATCCTAGTCCCAACCTCCGAGCTCGTCACCCAAGTAGCAAGCGTAGTAAAGTCGATATCCCACATCGCCAAGTTCCGCACAGCAATGATATCCAGCAACTTTACTACCATTGTGATCCGCAACCGCCTCTTCTCCGGTCCCTTAGATGTCCTAGTGTCAACCCCATACCTCCTCTCCAGCCTCGCAGAAGCCAGCCCGAAAATCCTCTCGAAATGCACACACCTAGTAGCAGACGAAGCAGACTCCCTCTTCGACCGCGAATTCGCCCAGCTCACCACATCAATAATAGAGCGATCACAGGCATTGAAGAAGCTAATACTCTGCTCAGCCACGATTCCAAGGTCCCTAGACACACAACTACGCAAGTTCTACCCGAGAATGCAACGCCTCGTCAGTCCCAAAATCCACACGGTACCCCGGAGAGTCGTCCTATCAGTAGTAGACGTAGATCAGAACCCCTATCGCGGTAGCAAACCCCTTGCCTGTGCCGACGCCCTCTCGCAGATCGCAAAGGAACCCAATGAGGAAGGCTTCGTCAAAAAGGTCATCGTCTTCGTGAACCGTCGCGAGTCCACTACCGAGCTCGTCTCCTTCCTTCGCAATAAGGGCTTCGACACCGCGGACCTCAACCGTGACACGGACGACCGTAGAAACACTGCCGTTGTGGAGTACTTCACTGGCCCGAAAGTCAGCGCTGACCCGACGGCTCGCGCACTCGAGAAGATGAAGGTCCTCGTCACCACAGACATCGCGAGCAGAGGCGTTGATACCAAGACCGTCAAGAATGTGCTTCTTTACGATGTCCCATTCACCACTATCGACTTCCTACATAGGCTTGGGCGGGTTGGTAGGATGGGGAAGAGGGGGAAAGCTGTGCTGTTTGTGGATAATGATACGAATAAGGCCTGGGTTAAGGAGATCAAGAAGTACTATCCTCTTGTTCCCTCTTCCGTTCCCTTCCCTCCTATGGTTGCTGTTCTGGTGGTAGATTTCTGAGCTAATGTTCATTTTCTTTACGCAGGAGCATGTTTTCGGGTGGACCATTACTGTAGATTTGGCGTGGGGTTGTATATGTAACAGCGCCGCCAGCGCGGGATGTACCATATGATATCTGGGTAGGCTATAACCTTGTTGTAGGTGGCCGAGTAATCTCGGCGGCTTAGTTTGGAATATCGGCCTGATGTGCCGAGTGATATTTTATGATTGCGTCATCAATACAACATCATACCCGCCCAACCTGCGTGAAACATCCGGTGACCCATATAATATCATGCGTCGCAATACCAATGAATTTTCTATAAAAAAAATTAGAGCCTCAGACACTACAAAAAGCACACAAACCTCCTGACAAAGGGAACAAATCTATCATGAAGAAAACGCCAGTCTATCTCCGTCCTTTTTGCGTGAGCTCTCTCCCCAACTGTGGTATATACGCAACACACGTAGATACCGCAGCCCCGCCATTCCCATTACTATTGCTGCTACTGCTGCTCCTCCGATCCACTATCAAAGAAGGCGGTGTTATCCCTATACGCAATATACTCCGAATCTGCTCCATTATTAATTAGCCCCACCTTCAACCACCGAAGCGGAAGAACAAAAAGAGAGGAAAGAAAAAGGAAAATGCATACCAGCATACCCCAAGAGCTCCTGGATCTTAGAACTCTGCTGCCCCATAATCCTGGCAATCTCAATGGAAGAGTAATTCACCAACGCTCTTCCCACTTCCGACCCCTTAATAACGTACCCGCCGTCGATCCTCTGAACAACAACCAAGCTGACAGCCTCCTGCTGCGCGAACGTTCCTGTGACATCCACCACCCCGACCGGGAGCAAGCCGGCTTTATCTCTGCGAGTGAGAGCACCATAGGCGCCCTCGTCGATGTATACAGTCCCGTACGGGGCGAGCCCGTGGAGGATCCAGAAATAGCGGCCGCGGAGGGCACGAGGTTTGGGCAGGAAACGGGTGTGGAGAGGGTGCGGCTGAGGTGCAGCTGGTTGGGGGGTCGGGGAGCGGGCCAGCTGTAACATGGAGAGGCGGGCTGCGGTAGAGAGCAATGTGGAAGAGGGTATTGGGTCGTCAGTACTGGTGGCAGGGGTGGGGATTGGCGAATCCCTGGTTGTGCTGGGGGTTTGCGGTTGGGGGCTGGGATCGGCTCCTCTGAGGGATTGGATGTAGGTGACTATGTGGAAGATGTTGCTAGGGGTTGAGGAGCGGGTGATTATTGTGGTTACGCCGGCGGAGGTGGCTAGGCGGGCTGCTGTGAGTTTGGTGGCCATACCGCCGGTACCTAGTGTCGAGCCAGTACTGGATACTGTAAGTTGTCAGCGTTGGCCAAGCAGACGCATCCGTAGCCATAGGCTAATATATGTATATATATACCGTCAACTTTAAGAGTCGAAATATCCTCTACAACCTCAATTGGCTGCGCATCCGGGTGGGTCCTTGGATTATTCGTATATAAACAATCCACATCCGTCATAAGGAATAAGTAATCCGCATTTACCATGCCAGCAGTAATTGCCGACAAAGTATCGTTATCGCCAAATTTGATTTCCTAAATCCCAAACCGTTAATAACCTTCCCACTCGGCAGACAGCCGCATGAGTATCCTGAGCATACATTGACAGCCAGGGTATCATTCTCATTGACAATAGGAATGATGCCCATGCTCAGCAACTCAGCAAAAGTGTTCGAAGCATTGAGGTATTGAGTCCTCTACACCATCCCACAGCAACCACATCAGCCGCGATCCCAGGAAGGCATCCAAAAGAGAACAAACATCAGCAATATCATTCCTCGTCAATAGGATCTGTGCAATCGGCTGCCGGAGCTGGGTAAACAGCCCGTCCCAAAGTGCAATCAATCTGCATTGGCCGACGGCCGCAATAGCCTTTCATATACCAATCAGCTCCTAGCCCCCCAAGAGAAGAATCGGAACAAACCTGCGCAGCAGAAAGATGTTTAGGCCTTTTCTCAATATCCAACCTCTTAAGCCCGATCCCAATTGCCCCGGAAGAGACGAGGATAACCCTATGTCCATCTCTCCTAAGCCTAACCGCCGTCTCGACCAGCAGCGACAGGTTCGACAGTAGCGGGTCATGAGTCTTTTCGTCGCAGATGGATGAAGTTCCTATAACAAAGACAGGTTTTTTCTTTCTTCGTCAATCTCCTGGAAAAGAAAGGGGAAGGGATTAGATAGAAGGTGAGGGAAGACAAACCAAGCTTGATAACAATCGTCAAAGTACGCTTCCCCCTCATGCTTGTCGAAGATCCTCCAAAACGATTGAACTCTGAAGAATTCATGACGACTATGATACTCGAGTAAAGCGAGAGCTCTAGGGGGGTAGTTTGGGTATGTAACGTGGTGGTGGGCAAGGGCTATTGAGCGGGTTAGTGCGGTTCACTGAACAGGTCTGACCCGACTATAAACAAGTGTAGGGAGAAAAAATTTGCTCTGGTTGTTAATATTAATAACCTCTCTACCCATCCATAGCCATGGTGGCTGAGGAGCTCCGGTACATAAAGCTTTTTCTCTTTCTTTCCCATTCCCCCTCTCCCTCTCCTCTTTTTTTCTTTTTTCTTTTCTGATTGAGCTGACAGTATCCTATGCTGGATTATTACAAGTGCTGGTACTATACAGGAAAAGAAATGCGCTGCGGGATGTGGTGGGGTTCCTGCGATCAGGTAAGGGAAATTGCCACAAACATTGATTGGGCGGGGCTACTACAAGTATGATATACTCGTACAATACCGGTAGAGCTGCATTCTTGGATTAACTACCCCATACCGGTAATATTAATATCAACTTGCTCCAGAACCCCCCCAAGTAACCAGCCGGGCAATAATGTAAACTGACCACCTCGACTTGTCTTCAGTTCTCGTGCGCTATCATACGGTACCATGCTCGAGCACATACTTTTATCCAAGAGTGGCGCATAAGTGACAAAAAACTCCAATTGAGCCACAATACAACCCCACCACCACCACCACCAAAAAAAAAAAAAGCTAAAACCAAAATCAAAACCAGGAAACAAAGCCCATCCTCTCACACACCCAATGTCCGAGCAATCCACAACACCACCACCACCCACTCCCACCCCCACAAAAGGCGACCCAGAATGGTGGAGGAGGAAATTCAGCGGACTCATGGGCCCGGTCCCGAGCGATGAAGAACGCGCCGCCCACCGCGCAGAAGCCGAATGTCGGAAGTGCGAGAAGAACAGAGATTACCTCATAAACTACAGTTCCGTCCCCTCCTCCTCCTCCCCTAAGCCCCAGCCCAGCCCAACCAACTGACCTTGCGTAACACAATAGGCCCCATAGTCCGCTTCATGCTGGAAAACATCACAAAGCTAAACGGCAAAATGGACGATTCGAACATAAAGTGCATGCCCTGCGAGAACCTCCAGTCCGGCGGCTTCTCGCCCGAGTATGGGGTCCTGCTCTGCCAGAACCGGTTGCGCGATAGGGGGCATACGGAAGATACGCTTGCGCACGAACTCGTCCATGTGTACGACCACTTGCGGTTTAAGGTCGATTGGGAGGAGTTGAAACATCATGCTTGCTCTGAGGTATACATATATATATACCCCGGGGGTGCGGGTTCCGGGTCGTCGGATGGTCTAGTTTGGTCTAGAGGCTAATCCTTTTTTTCCTTCTCCGCCGGTTGCGTGCAGATCCGGGCGTCAAGTTTGAGCGGGGAGTGTCGATGGACGAGGGAGGCGTTTACGAGAGGTGTTTTCGACTTCACGAAGCAGCATCAGGCGTGCGTCAAGAGACGGGCTATTTTGTCCGTGCAGAATAATCCAAAGTGCAAAGATGAAGCGGAGGCGACCAAGATCATCAACCAAGTCTTTGATTCTTGCTTTGCTGATACCCGGCCCTTTTCCGAGATCTACCGCTAACGCTTGTCAACTTGTCAACCCCCCAATTTGTATCATACATCAGGAGGAGCTCGCCGCTGCCGCGGGAGAGGGGGGATAAGCATGGCACTCTCTTATGATGCTTATGTATTTGTATAATAACCTCGCCCTTCTTCCCTCTCTGTTTTGTACAGCATAGAATTATCATTGACCTTTAACCTAGAAATTTATAAAACCCGTATACGCCAAAGTACAAAATAAAAACAAAAAGCAGGAGACGCAGTACAGATGGAAATAACCCTGAATAAAAAATAAATACTCTAGCCCCGGTCCCCTTCGATGCTTTCCCATCTTGCAACCAGAAAAAATGTCAAGATTTGGGGAACACGGTAAGTAGAATAATTCGTGACTCGGGCAATCAAGCACCCTCTCTATATGCAGGCTCCTTCACCTCTCTCAACCCAGGCTGGGCCGAAAAGAATTGGGATTCGTATTCATGATAGTTGCTTCCTTTGTTTCGGGATCTATTGGTGGTACTTTTTCTTTCTTTCTGCCTGCCTTTCTTAGTTTAGGGGAGAATGTGCAGTTGGTTCCATACCAGAGGAGTTGCAGGATCGGAGGGCATTGGGCAGGGCTAGGTTTCTTTTGTCAAAGGTTTTTAGGCCATCCCTTAGTTTGTATTAGGGGACTGTGGTCGAGACCACCTTCTACCCAAAGGGATAATGACGCTTCCCATTCAAGCGAATGCCACTCAGATCCTCGGGATCAGAGACATTTATTGACCGGGTCACCACCAGAAGACCCCATTCATACCCCCTCAAGCGAAGTATCCCTTCGTTTGTATTGGCGGAACTGAACTACGGCCAAGGCCGCCTTCTACCTAAACAAATAATAACGCCTCCTATTCAAGCAAACGCCCCACAAATCCTCGAGGTCAGAGACACTCGTTAGCCGAGTCACCATAAAAAGACCTCAGTCATACCCCTTCAAGCCCAGTATTCCTCTAGCTTTCGAGCTAAAATTCCCTGAAATTGGGCACGAACGAAGGGATACCTCAAGATGAATGCCATGGTTTTCCTGTACCTAATTACAAAAATACTCGTAAACTCCGGACTTGACAAAAAGAAAAAAGAAAAAAATATATTCAGCGCTTTCGCCCGAACGCCTCGTGATATTCGCTCCAGGTTTCGCATGGTACCTCAAGACCCATGGGTTTTGGGGGCACAGTGCTTCAAGATCCACGGGTGCTTTGCAACCTCATCCAATGGGATTCGCTGATCGGGCTTGACAACAAGTAGCTAAGGTAATGTTAGTATGCTAGACAGGGCCTCCAAATATGGTTGTGCAAACATACCTTTTTGATAAGGTCGGTCGCTTCTGGGCTGACGAAATCGGGGATTTTCATATCAGCCCTAACGATCCTCCGCTGCGTTTCCACAGGTGAATCCTCAAACGGCGCTGCTCCAACCAAGAATTCGTATGTTAAAACACCAAGAGACCATAAGTCTACCTTCTCATTGTGGTAGTTACTGCCGTTCAACATCTCTGGCGGGAGATAATCAAGGGTTCCGCACATGGTGGTACGTCTGCAGTATCCAAACTTAGTAATAGGCTAAGAATGACATCGAGTGATCATACCTTGAATTAGGAGCATGTACACTCCAGCCGAAATCGGATATCTTGATCTCACCATGTATTCCAACAAGGATATTTTCAGGCTTGATATCACGATGGATAACATGCTTCTTATGGAGATACTGAAGAGCAGCAGCCATTTGAGCAATGTACTATATACGCCGGCATTGTTAGATAGAGACCTAAGACAGGGATTTGTAACAATAACATGCCTCAGCTGCACGCCTTTCAGAGAACCTGCCAACTTTCCTCAACATCTTATAGAGCTCCCCTTGCCCGGCAAACTCAAGGATCAAGAAAACTCTTTTCGAGTCGTGAAAATGCCCAAACAATCGCAGTATATTAGGATGTCTCAGGTTTGACTGAATCTCAATCTCTCTTCGGAGCTGTTTCTCAACTTTCCCCTGTTGTAGCTCGCTCTTATGCAAAACTTTCAGGGCGCAAACAAATCCATTCTTGCGTTCTTTGGCGAGATATACACGACCAAATTTTCCTTTACCCAAGGGACGTCCTATTTCAAACATCCCCAGGTGGAACTCACGTGATGAAGGCATAGACCGTGGAATAGTCTGGGCATCTGAGCTATTTGACTTTCTCTGCTGTTCTGATGAAGCATCTTGAGTTTTGCGAGGAGGTGAAGGGGGTGGCATCTCCGAGGGCCTCCATTGGTTATTGGCATGGTTCTGATTGTGCACCGCAATTTTCAGAAGAGGATGCCTAGGAGGGCCAGTTTGCTGACTTTGCTTGTCTTGTAACGAGTTACCAGCAGCACTCGAGGATGCTGTATTGGTCTAGATCGAATTTTAGTTAGTGATATTTGCTCTTACAACACCAGAGAGCGTCATATACCTTTGTTTTGTGAGTGCCAGATGACAGATTAGCGTTCTCCTCACTAACAGATATCCCGGCTAGACGGGCCTCGATCTCCCTTAGAGACATCTCTAAAGCTTCTATAAGAGACTGGCGAATATGTGATGGGGTATTTCGAGGCTGGAGGTGTGAAGGATTGATGAGGAGGGAGATTGAGAGAGGAGGAACAGGAGAACAAAAGTCTCTGAACCTACAGCCTATGGGCAGTCAACAAATAAGCTACAAGGGCACTTATCGTTACCATGACAACAAAGATGACTAATATTGCCGAACAACTCTCTGTACCACACAACACGCAATGAGCCGGAGGTGTGAATATTATTTTTAACCCAACCCTGGGTCAAAAGGAGGGTTCGTGGTGTGTACCGGAGAATTCACCTGGTTTGCGCAGATACAGATATCGTTGGATTACCTTGGGCCGACAACGGCGATGTCCTTCTCTCACCTCATTTGTCGTCCTGGCCCCGACCGTCGCTATAGGGCGGATAAATCTGACCGCGGTAATTTAGGCCACTGAAGACTCCCATTTTGGCGCGAAAATGTTAATTCGAAGTCCATCGAAATCACCACCCATGATAATCATCATGGGTCACTCGTATACCCATCAAAATCTATGCGGGTATCATAATTGTTATAATATTATTATTGCTCGTTTCATCGGATATAATGGCAATGCTTGCCGATCTATGATACGGTAGGGTAGCCCAAGCACAAGTGGCATCGTAACCTCCGGTAAAGTTGCTCGGGAGTGATCCTCGAGCACGACAAATGACACTTTGGTGTGCTGCGTTCATGCACCCTTTGCACAGTAATACTCTGAAGTTTCCGGATGCAACTTACCAGCGACTGGTTTCCCCTTAACGTCCATTGCCATAAACCACAAAGAAGTGAGGGCCCATCTGCGGTTTGTTTGGAAATTTGGTTGGCGGACAAATCATGAGGACAGCTTGTACGAGTACTCGCACAAGTACTGTACGCCGCACAGGGAATGCAAGCAATATGGGATTAAACGAACAGTTCGTTACCGTACTCGCTCGGCAGCCCGCTCCAGCATACGGCAACGGCTTTAGCACAACAAGGTCAGTTTTCAAATCTCAGCCGTAGAGGACAGATGGTGCGAGTGCAACCCCAGTTCTATATCGCGAGCGTGAGGTGGTAGAAGTGAAGGATAATGGGCATATGCGAGCGCTCAGATTTTGCTCCTCAGTTCCCTCACGAACAAGCTATCTTTTGACAACTAAGAAGGGCGGGGTTTCACTGCTGTAAAATCCACAAAAACGAGCCACACCTGACCTGATTGGGTCTGGAGAACTCGCTAGTAAGATGAGGCTCGGAAGAGGTAAATATTCTGACCGTTTCAAGTTTTAAAATTGACATGTTTTCTCTCACTCCACTTCGATCTAAAACTTATCACTCATGTGCTGTGCTCGAGCACTAATATTTGATGATGTTTGAATATCAGGTCCTCAATCGCATGAACAATAGGAAGGGGTGGCTCTCTCTCCCTGTATGCTTGAAGTTGTTGGGGGGGGGGGGTTGGCCTGTGGTAGCAGTTCTGTGTATTAAAGATGACGGCGAATAAAGAAAGAGCAAGATGACAGTGGGGGGGAGGACTCTCGGTGGTGATGAATGATGGATCCTTCCAATGGAAAAGGGCAGCCGGACAAACAGTTCCCCCCCCCCAGTTTTGGCTGGCTTGCCTGCATGCAGGCAGTAGGGATTGTCTCGAAAAGGATGTACTCTGGAAAGGTAACCACAACAAGGATACAGTGCAATACGATGCCTTCAACTTCCATTGAGGGTAGGAAAGAGGGATACATGATTTGAAGCTTCACAGCATGGATTTATATTGTATTGAGTCATGTGGGAAAAATACAGGATCGTTTCCAAAAATATAGGCCCGTTTTTTTGTCGCGAGCAAAAGGGTGGCCATGTTGGGTGTGGAGAGTCTGTCAAAGTCGGGCGCCCTTCTGGAGGGGGGGGAACTGCTTGGTTTCCAATGCCTCGAGGGGGAGAGTCTTGGCAGCTTGGCGGGATGTGTTCTTGGGGAGAACCTTCGGCGCACGCCCTGTCCGCCGCCTCCTTAGCTAAGTCGCGCTGCTCCTCCCACACAGTTAGCAGCAGCAGCAGCAGCAGCAGCAGTGGTGGCAGTCCTCCTCGAAAAAAAAAAAAGATGTCCTCTCCGTCCGCCCTTCCGCGTTTTCTCACCCCCCCCTCGCCCTCTCACCCCCCTCCTCACTTCTCCTCCTCCTCCTCCTTTCCGCACCACCACCATAACTCCCACCGCTACCACCACCGCTCTCATCGTCATTATCATCACCACTACCTCCTCCTCCTCCTCCTCCTTCATCATCACGCCCGCCCTTCCCCCCCTCTCGTTCCGCTCTCCACCACCTCTCCACTAAGCCACCATTTGCCCCGACGATCTGCTCCCGCCCTCGAGCCCTGCACCCTCTTCTTCACCCTCCTCCTCTCCTCCCGCGTTTTATATCCGGGTGATTGTCATCGCCGACGACAGGAACCGTCCCGTTAGGTTGAGGCTCCCGCATCGCCTGTCAACCACCTGTCCCGGCAAGCAACTCTGCGTCCGTGCTTCGCTGTTTCGCCGTGAAATAATTTCTTCTCCGATCAACAGCTACCAGTACTTTCTGGGCGCCTTCTTGCGATATTCTCCTTCCCTTCCACTCATCTATTCTGTTTCCCATAAATATCTTCCCTTCCTTAGCAATCTTCATTCCAATCGATCTTCTAGAATTATTTCCTGTCTATTAGAAATATTTTAGGCCCTCCCTCTTTTGATATCACTATAGGGTTTCATTCCCTTTCTGCCTGTCACACCAGCGAGGATGGTAAGAAGAACTACCTACCCTCTCATGCCCAATCGTTGTATTTATGATCAGATTACCTTATTTCTTGCCCTCTCTTCCCATACAGTTCGGGGTTGATATAAAGTGCAGGTATTATATAAGAGGAAGCCCGTGCAGCTCGTCGCTAGCCCTGATATCGACGATGAATCTCAAGAAGTGTGTTTCAATTTATCCGTTGAAGGAAGCGAAATTTGGTTTTAGAGTTTATGGACTTACACCTTTGATATTTCCAGGTTTGGCAAATTTCGCAGACCGGAGAGGTCTTTGTCGACTATCAGAGCTATCTGGATAGGTATGTAATGATTTGCCCCAGGTTCCTCCTGAATGACTATGCTAAGACTTGATTATTCCCAAGGCTCGATTTTTACAAAACGGTAAGGCATTTAGTAGTATCTGATGTCACATGTTTGTTCGAAAGTGTTTAGACCAATTTACAAGTGCGTGGCTGACTTAGTTAATAAAGAAGCAATTCAGTTGCGAGATTACGGGTCACATGAATCTCAGCTTCTTTGAGGCCTTGATAAGTGAAGTAAGCACCTCGCCTGGAAATGGTAAAGGCCGTGTCAGAGGGATCTTACGGAAAGTGCAGACAAATAGTTCGCAAGATGTCGATCAGACATTCCCCGAAGCCCTCAAAGACCCTGTTCTCAGGAAAGTACAATTTTCAACGGTTTCGAGAATTGATACATTAGGTAAGATTGAGATTCTATTGATGGACCTTATATACAATTTACTGACATGTTATATAAAGTCGACCAATTGCACGACGTATGTTACCTCACAATGGATTTATCACCTCTTTGTTACTGACTCTTTTTTTGCCAGTCATTCAAGAGTGACTTTTATCCTGGCGAGCACGTTACAGCGATACTACACAATGGTGATCGGGTGGAGGCATTGGTACGCGAAAAGACAATGTTTCCTGAGCTGCGATATGCCAGTGGTGATATTCAACGAAAAGGCTTCTCCCGTTACACCGTCAAACTTATCAATAGAAATGATGAGGAGGCACAAGTCGACAATGAGCATCTCGTACGGGACAAGAAATCCTTCACGAAGGCCATGCTGCGCTCCTTTATCAAGAATACCGTGTCGAGAGAGCCATGGAATGGGGCGCCTTGGTTGGTGAAGGAGGAGTTCGCAAACAGATATAAGATTCCGCAAACTGTTCCTCCGCATTTGCAGAGGGCTTCTACCGCGGCAGAAAGAAAGGCAAAGGCTTTGGCACAGAAGAGGGAGCAGGGATTGGCTGTTGCTTCCGTGGCCAACAGTAGCTCTTCTCCTTCAACTCCAGTCGAGATCAAACCGGCACCGAAGTCCCACAAGAGCAAGAGCCACCAAGCCGCCATGAAAGTTACCAAGCTGATGCAGCTTGATCGTGAACCAGGAACCACATCGAATAGTGCCCGAGCCTCCCCTTGGAGCAGCCCAACTGGAACCCCAGAGGCCGGAATGACAAAAGTTAATTTCAAGGTCGTTGTCAAGGAAGATACGCCCCCACCACCGCCGCCTCCGCCCAAGCCCATCAAATATCCGATCGAGGACTTGGATCTCCCGTACCAGGAGGGCCCTCGCAGACCCAAGCTCCACTTTCTCTCGCAACTTCCTATATCTGTCAAAACCGAGCCCCCTGCTGTTGATACAGTTCGGAGAGTTTCTAGGTCATTGACGAGGTCGTCTTTGGTTTCCTCGGCTTCACCCGTGCCCATGAACAATGGCATCGACGAGGAAAAAGTTAGTTTCTTTCTCAGCACCTGGGTCTTTCTTAACATCTACTGTGAGCCCTTGCTCTTGGACTCCTTCACGTTTGACGATTACCTTCAAGCGTTGCAGTTCAGTAGTGACGAGATTGATTGCGATTTATTTGTGGAGATTCATTGTGCCCTTCTCAAAGCAATTGTGAACGAGCAAGGGGTTATTCAAGCACAGCTGCCTGAACCCGAGGAGGAGGAGGAGGAGGAGGAGGAGGAGGAGAGTGATGAGGAGGAAGAGGACGGGAGTTCAACTGGTTCAGTTGAAGATGCTGTCAGGGTGAATAGTGACAAGATGGAAACTGAGGATGATGAGAAATCAAGAGCGAAGTCTGAGGATAGAGAGAGATCCCATCGTGCCGACGAACTATTTGAAGACAGCGATGGTTGGATTCAGCGTCTGAAAGTGAGGGATTTCAAGAGTGGAGGATGGCAGGCTATCGTCGTTGGCGTGCTCTACAGACTTTCGGTCGACAATCGCTATTCTAGGGATTGTGAGGAAATCCTGAAACATCTGACACCTGTGGATGAGGAACCGGCACTTGAGAGCGTCCGACAGCGATACCTAACGCTGGATATCAACTTGAGAGCTATGGTTTTGCATTTGCTCTCCAGGCTGACGCATGAGACAAGATCGGTTAGGGATTACATGGAAGAATGTTCTGAAGAGATGACAAAGCATAGGAAGGATAAAATCGAAGTACAGAGGGCCAGACGAGACTTGTATGAGAGTGTTTGGCTATTTTCTCCCAGCTCACTAAGCTAACCACTTCGTTTAGGATTTCTGAACTGAAAATGCTTGATGACGAGAGGAAGATACTCCTTCCTGAGAACACGCCTAGGTCGCCTTCGCCGGTTGCAGCATCTCGGCAGACATCGACTGATGCGGATGGCGATTCTAAGATGACTGGAGCAGACGAGGAAGACCTGGATGGTGATGATGAAGAAGATGGTGATGATACCGACCGCGGTAGATCCCTGAGGCGGGGAGGCGAGCGTGCGAACGAGCGCAAGCGAAAGCGTGAGGCCGAAAAAGAGAAGGCGGACTTAGCAGCCAAACTTCCCAAGACCTCGAAGCAATTCCAAAAAGTGCTGAAAACGATTGAATTGGTGAAAGCGAAAATTGCTAAGCAGGAGGAAAAGATTGCATCATTCGACGAAGACCTCAGACAAGCCGATTGTGCGAGATTCAGGATGATGGGGAGAGATCGGTTTTGGAACAGATACTGGTGGTTTGAGAGAAATGGGATGCCGTTCGGTGGTCTGCCCCAGTCATCCACTGCATATGCCGGATATGCGAATGCAATGATTTGGGTACAAGGGCCTGACCCGAGCGAGAGAGAGGGCTTCCTAGTTGAGGAAGCAGGGACGAAGTGGGCATCTGAGGAGGGGAGTGATATAAGGATGAAAATGAATGGCTCTAGAGACGGGAGAATGACTGTGCTTGAACGCCAAGCATTGGAGGAGAGCTCAACCACGCTCACCTCGCCAACCCAATACGGATATATCGATACAATCGAAGAGTTCGAGCAAATGTTGTCCTGGCTCGATATCAAGGGTGTTCGGGAGAAAAAACTGAAGCAACAGTTCGAGGAGTATAGGAAGCATATCGAAGAGGGTATGGTTAATCGTAAAAGGTATCTCGCGGGGGAAAGTGAAGGTGCCCCCGAAAAGGAAGCCGGCTCCACAAGAATGAATACTCGTGGCAAGACCCATATCGACCCTGAAGTCTGGAGATGCCTCAACTGGACAAACGAAACCATGATTGACGAACACGGCCATACACATTTCGAGCAACCTCAGCCGAGAAAATCCAGCAAGAAGAAGGGAGGTGCTCAAGATAAAGGAGTGCCTCTAAACAGGCAGGGAAAGCCGGTCAGTAGACAGGGGGATCGTTATAATTTCTGAGAGTTGAGCGCGTGATGGCATTTCCTGCATTAGTCGTGTTTTTTTTTTTGTTTAAAAATTTGTCTCTTATAAGGATAACCGGACTGCTGTTTCTGACGCGAGGCGTGGTGGGTGGTGGTAGTTTATTTCCTTTTTTTCTTCTTTTTCTCCTGTTGGCGCATGGTTTTTTTTCTCTTTTCTTTTCTGCTTGCTCGGGTTCTTCTGTGGGTGTTTGCATTGCGGTTTTACCCCTAGTGCTGAAATTTATTACATCTTATACCTTTTGTTGTCTTTCCCCTCACTTTTGCGTCTCTTTTCTTCCTGTTATTTTTTTTCTCTCATCAATACCGTCCTCTAATCATTGACGGTAAATGAGACTGTAAGGTGAGCCAAAGCCTAAGCGATGATTCCCACTCTTTTTTATTTATTTTCCTCTTTTTCCATTCACATTTACATTCAATTACCGTTCCTTGTAACTTTTTTTCTTGTTTGGATTTATCATATTATCATATCATGCCGTATCTTATATAGAGTAGGTTGGATTGGAACTTTTTGGCGGAGGAATACAGCGCTGCGACGTTGTTGGGAGTTTACACTAGATACATTATTTTGCTCTCGCTACCAAAAAGAAAAGCCAAAATACGTTTCAAGTCCATTCCTTCCCGTTCCGACTACCATGATAATATAATGTTGTGAGTGCATGATAACTTGTGTGGTTCATTCTTGTATGGACCAGGAACTTTTTGTATGGTGGTGGCCCGCCGATCGCTCAATTTTCCCGGGTGATGGTTTTTCCGCTCTGTGAATATTGTGGATGTAAGTACTGTACTGTACAGTACTGTAACTATCATACCGGCAGACTGGCTTATCGTATCGCCAGATCCTATAATAATACCGCGCTCTTACTATACTTGCACTATTGTGGGTATCCCACCAATTCAACGAATTCACTTGAATGCCGACGGTAATTTATTCATGGGCCCGTAGAGTACCTTCCGATGATGGTCCCGAGACAATGTCCCGGGGTCATGTCAAGAATGTTTGTCGGGCTTTTCAGGATCGGGACGAACCTTTATCATACAGTAGACGTCCAACGCAACACGTCTTATCGGGAAATCTGATAATCCGGTCTTCAATAATTACCGTAGGGCATGTGCAAGCAAGGTACCGCAGGCCGCCTGGCCGGTCAATCCAACGAGTTGTTAGATACATTATTAAGTTAGCTCCATCTACATTATTTGGATGTCTCGAGTACGGTACTAATTGGGTACGAGCACTGTACAGTACTGTACCTGCTCTAAGCATATCATGAGAGAGAGACAGAGATTATCCAACTACGTTACTCGCTACGACTTCCAGCAATTTAAATTCCAAACCTTTCCAAATCCCGCAGCTAAATTTACTGTACGAGTATCAAACGGTTTAAAGTACTGTACAGTACTGTACTGTGCAAAACACCTTACCTTACAACCATGAACCCTATTATAATAGATCAGCCGGTGACCCGGTTATCCGAAATCGACCTGACGAATTTTCGCGTATGATATTATCCATCTAACGGTATCGTAAATTTCCGGGCTTTATAATTTAATTAGTACTGTACGGGTACGGCCGGCACGGTATTCTACCGTTCGTTTTACCCCTCGAAATGAAATAAATAAATATCGTATAGTACAGTACAGTACAAGCCGCTATCGTACCCGGGTTTGGCGTCCCTGGCGAGTTTCTTATCCTGACGGCCCCGCAGCAGCGGTAATGCCGATAGGAGAGAATGTTAGAAGAGGAGAGGAGGGGAAAGAAAGAAAGACACATCTCTCTCTATCTCTACCGGTGTTCGGAAGGGTATTAATATACTGCAAGGGGTTTTTTCTCCCGCTCTCATCTTCCCGGTGGGAGAACGTCATAAAAGTGCTGTATCCGAAGATGTGAAAAAAATCATCATCCCGTCTTTAGCTATGCTATGTGATTCGCAGCTTCCACTCATTATCGATTCCTCCCTCCCGTGTTTTCCTTTTTTGTCCGTCCGTCAGTTCCTTGTCTTTTTTTTTTTTTTTCTTTCTTTCTTGCCTGTGTTTTTTTTCTTCAACGCACTAGCTTATAGGGTAACGGGGTTAGGTTATCCGCTTTTGTCAATACTATCCTATCACAGGATAGCGGTACTGGTCAAGTATTTAAGTTCTTGAACCCTCCTCCTCTCATCCTCCCTCTCTCCCACTCTTCCATTCCGGGACGAACGATAAAACTCGGACTGGAAAAAAAGAGAGAGAAAAACGATAATACAACGATGGCAGACCAATCCGACCTCCCGGCCCTCCTGTCCCACCTCCGCGCCTCCCTCCGACGATATCCCGACTTCCCCAAGCCGGGCATCCTCTTCGAGGACATCCTCCCGATATTCGCCTCGCCCACCCTCCACGCGACGCTGCTGCAAGCGCTAGAGCTGCACGTCCAGTCCGTCCACCCTCCCACGCTGACGCCGCCGTTCGCGGGCGTGGACGTGGTCGTGGGCCTCGAGGCGCGGGGCTTCCTCTTCGGCCCCTCGCTGGCGCTCAAGTTGGGCGCTGCCTTCGTGCCCGTGCGCAAGGCTGGGAAGCTGCCGGGCGAGTGTGTGTGCGTGGCGTACGAGAAGGAGTACGGCACGGACTGGCTCGAGATGCAGGTGGGCGCCATCAAACCGGGGCAGAGGGTGCTGGTCGTCGACGATATTATTGCCACCGGGGGGAGTGCGAAGGCTACCGGGGAGTTGGTGAGGAAGTTGGGTGGGGTGCTCGTGGAGTACGTTTTTATTCTCGAGTTGCATTTTCTGAAGGGGAGGGAGAAGTTGGAGGCTCCAGTCTATACCTTGTTGAATGTTCAAGAGGGAGCGGAGAAGGATGAGGAGGAGGAGGAGGGGTGTGTGGAGAACTAGCTGCCGATGGTGGACGGTCGACGGGCGGGATGGGGTAATTAGTGCAATGCTTTCGACTATGGGATTTTAGACTACTCTTGGGGTCACGGTAGAATGGTGGTGTCATTGTTCAAAAAATGCATTTGGTTCTAGTCATAAATGTTCACAAAAATGAAGCCTTCACCATTTGTTTTGTGTGTGCCCCACATGTTCATTTGACAACGCCCCTCAAGGTCTATTTTTCGTACACCTAGACAACTTGTGCTCCATACCCTCTAATACCCTCCGCAAACTTCCAGCTCTGGTTTTGAAGCCCAATATCCCTCTCCCATTCTATATTAACCTTCTCTTCACCTTCCACATCCTCTCCCGTGATCACGGCCAAAGAGTACTTGTTCAAACTTCGAGCATCGCGGTAGAAAAGTACCTTCATACACTCCTCAACGGCGGCAACCGCCTGCTCACGGGTGATGTTCTCAACGGCTGCTTCGTCGGGGCAGACACGACGGAGTAGAGGGACGGCGAGGTGTGCACCGAATCCAGTAGCCAGAGCGGGGGCGGAGAAAGTAGTTCCTAGAAGATCTGCCGAAGCTAAGAACCTGCACCGAACGTTAATCAAGCTACTTCCTCTCTTCAGTGAGTGGCTGATAAACTCACGGCTTGCCATCATCCCACCCTGCAACCAGTAAGGCATTCCACAGGGGATTGAACTTGCAACGACGTTGGTACAACACCTTGCTGAGGTACCTGTAAATATGCGAGGCACGCAGATGGTGTCCATCGTTTTGGTACTCCTCCTTAATGATCAAGGGATCCAACAACTTCTCGTGCAAGTACTGCATATCCGAGATGTCACCGCCTGCGCCAACAACAGTGTGAGTCCCAACCTGCTTCAGACGCTCGATGTCGGTGAAGCGGGCGAGGGAGCCGTAGGAAGCTATAGCCATCATCATTATCATCATTAGCGGTAAGGAATATAAACAGGATAGGGATGGTGGGGAGAATACCGAGATTATCAGCAGCGATAACGACCCCCCCATTGAACTTTAACGCAACAACGCTGGTACCAGTAACGATGGGTGACTGGGTATGCTGGTTCGGCATGGAAGATTGCAAATACGAGGCATCGTAGGCGCCATAAACGTCGTTTCTGGGCTAATCGTTGATGGGAAAGAAAGGAGGAAAACCGGTCAGTTTTTGAAAGAAATGATGGTGGGGGTTTGATTGATGGATGAAGCGTACTCTACCCCATGCTTCTGGGAAATGGTTCATAGTGTGGAAACTGCTGCGGTGGACGGTAGGTGAGCTGAAGCGTTGGGTATGGTTGCGGGTTGATGGTTTGGGGATGAGCGGTGGTTGTGGAAAGCCCCCGGGGGATGGATTGATGGGTGGAGATGTTTGAGTGGGTGGAGAGAGGTAAAATGTAAGCTGGGCAGCAGGTGGGATGTTGTACGAGGTTGGTGGGAGGTTTCGGTGTCGGCTGCAACCGAAAGTGCCAAGACTTTGAGCTAGGGCAGAGGGTTGCTTGTGTCTCTGTAAGTTACCGGTATTATACTGGTTCGGTTCGAACCAGTTTTATATATAAGTGTTGGCAGCAGCAAGCCTATCACCTGGCCAGTAGGAAAGAAAGCTGAGTGCTGACTTAGGTTTACTTCAGTTTGTGATTATACGGAAATCTGGGAGAGTGCATACCTCCTCGTATGTATCTTCAGGTTATCCGAGCGATTGATAGTTGTTCCGCATTGGCTACAAACGAAGAGCTTTTTGTCTTCTCTCCGAGCGCAAGACTCCCCAACTGATGTGAAAGACCCGAGCGACGAGGACCCGATCGCCCGAATACCGGAGAACTAGGAGATTCCCTCCATAATCGCGGATAAACCTGCTGCTGGTAAACCCATCCAACCCCGCTTCAAAGTAATATCACAACACATCACTCGGACACCTACTAGTTAGGGAAACGGTTGCTAAGGGTTGACCGTGCCACTAATTTCCACAAAGCAACAGAGACATCATCATTACATAGGCAACCCACCACATTACGCTGCCTTCCCATGATACCCAAAAGGGCGACCGAGCGAAACTTAAAAACCTTAACTTAACCTGCCCTATCAGACGAGGACGTATCGGGAGAGCGAGCCAGCCAAAACTTACGAGGAAGGGGAAAAAAAAAAAAAAAAAAGCAAATTGTAGAAACCTACTGGTGACAAATACTCTCGACTGGGAGTGAGAATCCAGCATATCAGACTACCACGATACCAAGTAAACTATGATGACATGCCAACTGAAAAAGTTTTCGTTAGACCTTATCCCCCCACCAAACCCAGTTCAATAAAAACCCCAAAGCTTACCCGGGCGAACAGAATCCAGATTTCGCCACTGGCCAGAAAATCGTTTTGCATCCGTTCGACCACAGGCACAAATAACAGGTGGAGTAGTTGAGCCGGTATAAAGGTGACTTCAGATCCCGTATGAAGCTCAGGACGAAAAGGTGTCATGCATGGCAACCTTATCAACATTTCTTCACTTGTGTTCGGAGCACCGAGGTTGGGTGTTTCTGGCCAACAGAATTCGACGGGTATGAAATACTGTAATTTAGATCTTTCTGCTCGTTCAGGACGGACTGGCGCCAGGTGCTCCCCAGGATACTTGCCGAGACGGAGGTTTTTGTACTGGTATGCGGATGGAGTGGCAGGCACTTGCAAGGCACGAGCGCGATTCGAATCCATACTCGGGATAGAAATTGGTAAAGTCACGGTGTGTTTTGGACACTTGGCTATGTTTTTGGATCTTCTTCAGGGCTTGTTCTAGGGAATCCTCTGAATAGCAGTATCTTGAAAACCGTTGTTTTTAATGTGATTTGGCTCCTGTCCCGTAACCCAATAGAGGCGACAGCCTGTTTAACTCGAGTGATACCTGGTGACTTCACTGTTGCTATTGATACCATAGTGTGCCTCACTATTTGCGAAGATTTAAAGGGACCTTTAAACGGGTGTTTTACATACTCAAGTAGAGGAACTGGGGAGGCTGGGCAATGTGTGTTTTCTTGCTTGTGGTTCTCAGCTCGCGGGCCTTGCGGAAAAAAATTCACCACGGTTGCTGCGTCCTCAGGCATTTTGTAGAAACGCGGGAATGAATTTTTGTATTGGGCCTAACGATGATAGCAACAACAATAGCGACAAAAACAAAAGCAGCATAGTGTTAAGGCCCAAATCCCAGATAAAAGTGCTTGGTATGAGGGTTGATGGTGCCCCCAAACATCGAGTGGGGCCTGGAAAAGGTATTCATGACAAAAAAAAAAAAAAAAAAGTCGAGGCGAGAGAGTAAAAGGAACATCAGAATTACCCACCGTACTCAACTCACCTGTCCCCAGCTGCCTTGGGGACAAAAACTCTGATCAGGCCCAGCAGGTGAAAGCGAGTAAAATCGATCCCTGACAAATGGATCCACATAAAATGTAAGACATACAATAGAAGGATAGCAATAAGGACATTCCTGATGACCCAGAATGAAAGAAGAGGCTAAACGAAATAAAACTCCCAATAGCAATGACCACTGTCCGGACTCCCTAACCGATGCTGTAAAACCGTGAACCTAAAATGGAAAAACAAGTGACAATGTAAGAATTAAGACATTTGAGTTAGTAAGATCAGCAATGAACAAGATTTGCGTTGCAATGAAGGAGAAAAAAACCACAAGGGGTGACGCAATAACCCCACCCCTCCTTACTAATCCCCATCAGAGGGTGTTTAAAGGTTGTACTTGTAAGTGTATCCGCTTGCCTTGTCCTCTAGGTAAACAACGAGTTTGCTGTCGATCGGATATTCGTCTTGGGGGAGTCTTCTGAAGAACCAATGATAGCGATCCATCATACCGTCGATGGCTTCCCTACGCTCCCGTGCCAACCCGAGGATAGCATTATAGGGAACACCCTTTTCGACTTCAATGACCTCCTCAACCATGCCTATTTGATAGCCAGACTCGATAATCTTATCCAAGTGGATGGTCCTCTTCCCGTCAATCAAATACGAGACCCTTCTCACCACCATCTCCGCCTGAATCTCGAGAGCAAAATTGAAGGTAGGAGAAGTTGGAAGGGGCCCACCCTGAATTCCGTCGGAGTCGATGCTGCCGGTCTCAAGTGCAAGTCTCTCGTTAACAAACTTATGTATCTCGACACGGTCGATGATCTCCCGCTTAAGATTAAAATTTCTGTGCTTGAAAGTGGTGAACATATCGGGCTTCTGCTCCATCACTTTCCAGACACCGTTGCGGGTGCGAAGGGTAAGACCGTTGTTGGTGAAACCCTTTGAAGCAAGGTCGTAGTAGACATCGCGGAACATAGATGGGCCACTCTGAGAGATTGATTTGAACGCCGGCATGTGAGTTGTGTTGATGGAGAGGGATGGGATGGCGTTGGGAAGAAAGTTGAAACGCCTATAGACAACGTATCGAGCCATGACTTTTACTCTTTTTTTATTTACGTGTGATGGGAGAGAGCGAAGGCGTGGAGGTAGCTTTAGTGGTAGGAGGAATTGGTAGTGGTGAGTGGTGTAGATGGTTTGGGCTTTGGACGGAGGATTGGCACGGGGGTAGTAGTGGTATGATAGAAGGAGGGAGGAATGGCGGTGGAAGGAAAATTGAGGGATGAGGGAGTGAAAAGGTGGTAGTAGCCCGTGAGAGGCTCCAATGGTGCGAGTGAGGACAAGAAGCGGGTAAGGAAATAAAGGTGGTTGTGACGTTGTGGAGGGTGACCAGGGAGTAGAACGAGGAGGGGCCCGGACAATAGAACAGAAAAGAACAGAACATGAGGATGAGAAGAGTAAGGAGGGGATTCAGGAAGCAAACAGGCAGAAGAAACAAAGCCCTTTGCCAGAAACTCGGGGTTCTGGTGGCTGACGAGGACCTCGCGAGGATACCGTCTTCGAGCTATGCATAAAAAATTACGCGAGTGCCGTATGGTGACGCAGTTACAGAACTTACACAGGTAACTTTATTGAGGTGGGCGGCTTTGGAATTCAAATCAGAGATCCAATGCTATACGATATCATTTTTTTAAATACAGTAACTAATATATCTATGAATTCCTTTCTTTTCATACTGGAGGGGCGACATTAACCCGAGCTCAAGAGCGAAACCAAAGATATAGAGAGACTCCTCACCACCTACCCGGCATTCCATTTAACCATCTCCATCATCTTCCTATGAACGCCAACTAATAAACCAACCCCAATCCCATCGCAAGATAAACAAAGATGCCGATAACGATGCATAGAATATAACACTGGAAAGGAAAATAAAAACAAAGATCCGGCCGGTTTAGGCAAGTATTAACTCCGGTACTACCTCCCCTTCCCCTTATTAAAAAAGAGTAAGGAAAATGCAAGGGAAAAAAAATAGAAAATAAACAGTGCTGTTTGGTTCTAAACCTGCATGTTCTGAAAATTCTGCCACACAGCTCTTTCGGCTTCTAATATTGCGTTGCATTCCTTTAACTTCGCTTCCTTATCGGCTAGAGCCTTCCGCAGCTCATCCACCTCGGACTTCAGGCCCTTCCGACGTTTGAGCGCCTGCATTCGTCCACTCAAGTTGTCTAGTATTCTTTCCATAAGTTCGTCCTCTGACTCTTCTGGGCGACCATGACTAGCACCACCAGGGAATACACTCTCGCGGGATGAGGTGCTAGGAAGAGGAGTGGGTATTCCGGTTTGTTGCTCGGCCGTTGGTGGTGGCGGTAGAGAGGCCTTCCCTCGAGACGTAAATCCTGCTTTCTCCCAGCTCTGAATGAGAGAAACTAACTCGTTCGTATATAGCAAGCTGGCCAACTGATTTCGCATGACCCGACTGCCTCGAGAAGCCTCCAGTGCCTTTGAAATGCTATGGATCTTATGCCAGGTAGCCAAGTTCTCCTCATGAACTCGATCATAATTTTCTGGCTCATCACAGATCATCGAATCGTCCGGTATTGATGGTAGGGGGAGTGCGGGTTGTTGCGGTGATGGTGGTCCTGCCGGTCTAGATGATAGATTGTGTTCCCTCGATATGAGGCCTTCAGCAGGATATTCCTGATCGGAAGGCGAATTATCCCTTGCCCCTCTAACCTGGACCTGAAAACCAACAGCCTTCTCCAGGCCCCAAGCACTTTGGTCGGTTTTCTGGGAAAGGCTGTTCGTATCTGTTTCATCAACGGAATTCTCGGGTGGAGAACTAATTCCTTGTGATCCCATCTCTTCACTGCCCTGTCCCGTGCTCCATCTCCTAACTCTGTCCCGCTCCCTCTTCCGAGCTTGACGTATGCGAGCCAACTCCCGTTTCCGCTGAAGTCGCTCCTCGTCGGTAAATGTTGGAGGTCTTCCACGGGGTCGTTTCTCTGGCCGGCTCACCTCTTCGGGGAGCGCGGGGCCTACTGGTTGAACACTTGTCATGAGGGGCGATAAAATTAACTATAAGCTAGAAGAAGGTTACTCGACTGTTGGGGAAGAAGGGAGAAAAGAAAAGCAGTTGGCAGGCGGATCAGCGGGGAATAGGGAAAGATTAAAGTTGAGAAAAGTAAAAAATAAAAAAAAAGGAAAAGAAAAAACGGCCAAATTAGCCAACAGCAACAACCACGGATAGAAGTCTAACACGGCAGAAGAAAACAAGTCAGAATTGAGAATCCTTTCTACCGTATATTTTCCTCCCGGAAACGGGGAGGGGATGAGGCCTCCTTTATGAAGCTGGAGAAATAAGCATGGACCGGTTGCCCAGGGAAAATAGTTGTATGGAGGGGCAGTTTTAAGTGCTTTCGAACCGATGAGCGTGACGTTCCTGAGGTGTATGGTGATAGAGAGAAGCGCGTGACGAGTTCGTTGAAAAGGTATTCTCACTCTGTGTGTCTCGCTTGGGAAGAGTAAACTGTGTCACAGCGATTGGGCCGCGTCTAGTGTTGCTATTAGTATGGTTTCAGTCTAGACTGAAACTGTTTATCTTGGACTAACCTGGGAAGGTACGGTACTCTATTATACTTATGCTGTACGTGTACTTGTACGTGTACGGTATCGTGCCGTTTTCCTCTTACGCATTATTTACATCGAATTATTCTCTCGTTCTTGTATGGGGTATAAATGTACTCGAGTATGCACTTAAGGTATGGGTTGGATGGCGGCCCAGTGTCCCCCGGACCAGTTTAGGACCATAACTACGATAATAGCAATGCTATGATCTCTGCTAAAGATTATCTACCGAATTCGGCGTCGAGATGGATACGTAGTATGACTTTCAAGAATTGAAGGGATACCATAGTTGATGCTACCCGTGTGCTTTGGCAGCACAAGTGCCTGTATCGTCCCTACTAAGTATGACCGCGGTATGCCCGAAGAAACTCTCTTGCGAAACACAAAACTAATCTCAGAATCCTGATCAGGGGAAGATGAACAAGCATTGATGGCACCTACGAGTACCAATCCCCTTGTACTGTACCGTGCTGTGTACTGGGCACCCTTGATACTGGGTAAGGCAATCTTCCCAGTCACCGGCATCTTGTCCAAGCGAACTCCCACGTTGATGCCCTGAACTTAGTATCGTACCGTATCAAGTTAACTTTAACTGTAATTTCACTTCACCGTGAGAGCTGGGGTTTGGGCGCACCACCGGTGGGCCTTCCGTGAAACATTTACTCATTCTATCTTGAAGGGGGACCGTGCTCATAAATTTACTACACACGGCATGTCTTGGCACTGTGACATCTCAAATTAATTTGAGCCCCACCAACGACGACATACGCAAACCACAACTTGACCATAGACCACAATGGGCAAATCGAGCAAAGATAAACGAGATTCCTACTACAGGCTCGCTAAAGAGCAAGGCATAATTTCCTAAACCCCGATCCTGTGGATACCCAAGTATTAACTAACGGGATTGATAGGATGGCGAGCCCGCTCCGCATTTAAGCTCCTACAACTAAACTCACAATTCAACCTCTTTGCGGACGTGACGAGGGTAGTGGACTTGTGTGCCGCTCCCGGCTCCTGGTCCCAAGTCCTCTCACGCACACTACCGCCAACATCCACCATCGTATCACTCGATTTACAACCCATGACGCCCCTACCCGGCGTGACGACCCTGCAGGCGGACATCACCCACCCATCCACACTCCCGCTCTTACTCCGGCATCTGGGTGACAAGCCCGCTGATTTGGTTATTTCTGACGGTGCACCCGATGTCACAGGACTGCACGATTTAGACGAATACATCCAGTCGCAGCTACTCCTCGCGGCACTGAACCTAGCGACCTGCGTGCTCAAACCCGGCGGGGGATTTGTAGCCAAAATATTCAGAGGGAGGGATGTGGCTGTTGTGTTTGCTCAGTTGAGATGCCTTTTTGATCGTGTCACTTGCGCGAAGCCGCGCAGTTCGAGGGGGAGTAGTATTGAGGCCTTTGTGGTTTGCGAGGGGTACTCACCGCCCCCGGGGTTCAACCCTTCTTTGGAGGCACCGCTGGGGCTAGGAACGAAGTTTCCGGAGAGCAGGAGGAGAGCATCCGCGGAGCAGGACGGGGGGAATAAAGAGGAGGAGCATCTGGTAGACGGTGTCAGGGAAATCGAATTGGGGGAGATGGGGGGTGGCAGGGACGGCGGCTACGACGCCCAGGAGGCAAGGTATATCGCACCTTTCATTGCTTGCGGGGACTTGAGTGAGTTTGATTCGGACGCTACGTACGCCCTACCAGAAGTGGATGAGTTTGGACAGAAGTGGAAGAGCAAGGATCCAATACAGCCTCCTACAGCCCCACCATACAAGACAGCCCTAGAGGTGAGACGACAATTGGGGGGTGGTGGCCCGTCCACATCGTGAGGTGGTTGTCGATTCTTTGGGAATCTTGTGCTTTACCAGAGCCGGTAAATAGAGCAAGTGATTTGGGTATCCAGGAGGCTACTGGAAGCGGGATTGTGCAGGAAATTTCCATAGGCCCATAGAACTACCAAATGTGGTTAGATCGACAATATAGGGCGGTGTAATTTTCGCCGTAGAAAGCTTATTCACTCCTTGAAGGGATTAATGATCGACGGTACATATATTACCGGTTCCATGGAAAGGCGCTGCCGTAGGAAGGACGACTGCACTCTGTAAGGTGAACAGAATAGAGCTGAAAGTTGTCAGCGGCCAGGGAAGGTGTTTGGGCCGGGTGGGGCTGGCGGGCTGGCGGGGCACAGAAATCGATATAACCCCACCCCTACTTTCAGAAGGCACTCAACTCAACTCCCACGCAACATCCTAAATCAACAATATTCTGGAGTATGATATGATAGCCGCTCCGCACAATTCCCTTCGAAAGTGGCCAGGAACCCATAATACCCCCATAGCCAGGCTTCCTTTAATAATCAATACTTCTGCATCACCACTACTTCTCGATTGAGCTTTGTATAGCACATAGTAGGGGATTCGGAGTTGAAATAGAGAGGCTGTGCTTGCAGGACAATGCTTGTCAATGAAGCTTTCTACAGTAGACTTTCCGTTTAGTGGATTAAGCTTAACGGGCGTGCTCATATTTAACTCTAAATAAGTAATTACCCATGCACGAGCTGCAAGGTCCTGGAAACATAAATATTGTTCCGAAAACATACTACTGCACTGGAAAGGTGGATCTTTTCCTTGCAGAAACATAGCAATATTATTATATAGATTACCGCTCTTTCCATTCGATATACACGAATCTCTCCTACCATGATAACTATCTATATTTCGTTTGTGGGGTACTCGAATATGCTACTCAGTACTGTACCTGCAAATACTATTATCAAACTACCGAAAGTACCCCGTGCAAGATCCGGTCCTTACTTCACTTTAGTATCCATCCTTTTAGTGGTAGATGGTATATAGCAGTAGCTCATACCATACATACAAGCTATACAGTTTTCCATTTATTACCGCCGCACGGTCGTTGTACCCGTATGGCGGTGGGGAGGAACAATTACAACATCACGGCGTCGGGGGACCTAATGCTAACTTAGCACTGCGCTGTACATTTGTTAATAGGTACCATAGTCCAGTAAAATTTGCCCCCCTGGAGATGACAGAGGTGCTCCATCTTGATAACTAGTTAACTTGATGTATGATATGACGGTCAATGCATACCGTAGAAACTCGAATAATCGGACAGGATACTCGCATCATACGCCACTGGAGCTAGTCGAAAAACGGAGCGAATCTGGCATACTGGCCGGGAATATCTCATTACTCTTCTTTATTCTTTATTTCTTCCTGGTGCTGGCTGTCAATCGGGATTTCCGGGTTTCTGTCGTGCGGTGCTTTTCATCGTGTTTTAATTGCTCATCCGATCCTCCTCCCGATTTAATACGTGACCCGTGTACAGTGCCGCACGCCCCCATCACGCAATCTCACGCAAAATTGTTGGGTGCTGTAAGCCTAGAAGCACGGAGGGGAAAAATAGGATGGTTAGGGGAGCCGGGGTAAGCGGTGACTATTTTTTTTCAAAGCGTTTAGGACGTTGTATTCTTTAGTCTAATCGGTAGATTATTGTGCTGTGTGTCGCAGTGTGGCATGGCACTGTACAGACTGGGGTGGTGGTGGAAAAATGGGGAACTTTAGCTATATAAAACTCCGGTATTTTGCTCTTGTTTGCTGCTGATGATGGTGATGGGTTTGCACTGGTAGAATTTAGCTAACAGTGCAATAGAAGTAGAAATCGCGGTATTATTATGGCACAGTACCAGCGAATCGGTGCTCAATTGTCGGACATTCTTGGGGAAGGCAGTTCGAGTCGGGGAAAAAGAAACCGCGATGCTTCAAGATGGCATTTTGCCAGCGCAAGCGCCAGGGCATGATAATGAGATATCAATTTTTGTCTCGAGCTGGAAGTTTGCTCTTCCACCATTGCTAAATTAAACCAAGTTATCCGTCACCGAACGTGCGCCCCCCTCTCTTCGAGAGGCGCGAAAGCCAAAAGGCAAGTCATAACGTTCTATATGCACAGTACAGCAACTGCGTAGGATATTGGTGGCTCCGATATTACGGGACTGTACTGTACTAGTACCTACAACACGGCTACCAAGTTGCCGAAGTTGGACGTTGAGCATTAAGCCTCACCACCATTACCCGATCTCCTCACCTTTGAGCGGTGCATCTTGATCGATCCATCCCACAGATTTTCTCCCAACTTGAGCGGAAGCACCGGCACCATCCATACCCTCACTGCTGAACCAATCCCCCACCCACCAACCAACCAACCCCACCAAACGCCCAGTGCAAAGAAGCAAAGAAGCACACGGTGATTAGCCACCAGAACGTCAGCACATAACAGTACCGTACAGTACCGTACAATCCGAAGGAAGCAAGAGCCGGAATCCTCACACCTCCGCAAACCCCTTCCCATCAGAGTTTAGCGAGCATCCACCGCGCGCCGGGGGTTTGCGCGAGGGGGGTGTCTAAACGCGAGCGCGGTGCGTGGGTCTGCTGACTTTGTTGGTTTGGTTGGGGCGATCCCTGGTTATATATCGGCGCATGCGCCAGTCATCGGAGCTCACTCGCCGTTTGTACTTCCGTTTCTGTGCCGGGTGGGGGGAGTCCGTTTGGGCTCTTTTCTTGCAGGATTTTGGTGCTGTTGCTTTTGTGTCGCTTTTTCCCTTTTTTGCCTTGTTTGGTTGTTGGTTTGTTGGATGGGTTTGGGGTGAGGATGTTGGAGTGTTGGGACCGGTGTGCTGGGGATTGTTGGTTTATCGTATGTGTGATACTGGTACGTGGGGTACTGTATCTTGGTGGGGAGGGAGGAAGCGGGCCTTGCCTAGCTGGGCACTGTGTGTGTATATGTGTAGGCTGCGATTTGTATGCAGCGGTGTTGGGGAAACCGAGTACGAGTAGAATTTTTCGCCGTTTATGTGTCGTATATTTTCCCTGGCTGCTGAACTTTGGTAGATTGTTGATGCCAACCTGCGTTTTGTGACTTTGTGAGGGTTGCGGGTAGCGTAGCTACGAGGGCAACTCTAGCTCTTCGGGGGAGCTATCAGTTGAAAGATGACATCGAAAGTTTATTTCTTCACCGGATAAGGCCATCCTTCTTGTTAAATCCCTTTTTTACCAGCTTGGCATGTAATTGACCTATCATACATAAAATCCAAATTGATGTCATACAAGAGGGTTATGTTTCTCGAGGCAGGATATTTTCTGGTGCCCACTTAAGAAAGTAATTGGATGATAACACATTGGGGGGTATCAAAATAGTAACCTTTTACAGTATGCGTACTCGAGCAGTATGTTCTGTTCAAACCAAATTTACCTAAAAAAAAGACATCAGAAATTTAGAAATACCAAATAGTCAGGGTAGTCTGGTGCTTATAGAAGCGACTGTGCCAAGGTTGTGGCATGCAGTCACAACCTTGGCATAATTACTACTACTATACAAGCAACAATCAAAGAAATAATTTTAAAAAATATTAGTTATGGTAAGACCCTTGAAATCATATAAGTCCTACTTGCTGATTCAGGTTAGAGTTTACTATTTGACACTTAATTATTTACTATGTATAGTAATGCCAGTGCTCATCTTACTGCATGAAAGTAAATGTGGATAGCTAGTGGCTTTAAGTAGTGTTCTTACTAACAAGTATTCAGTCCATCTGTCTTATCCTATAGGGGGGGAAGACACTAAGACTGGAGCACTGGCACTGTTTAGAATAAAGGTCTACCCTATAGTCCATCCTAATCTCCAAGTCTGCTCAGGACTTAGACGAACAGCCAGGTCTTACTGGTATCTTAGCAGTATAGTATTCCATTTTTAAAATAAGAATTACTCATAGGACTTTACTAATAACTGACTAGGTCCTTTAGGTAATAGCTAGACCACTGATAATGGCCAGGTCCTGTGAATAATGGCTGAAATCCACAAATGATGGGTCAGCCATGCAGAGTGTGACCATCAACTTGAACTCCTAGGACAACCATATTTAAAAAAGATAGATATAACATCCTTCTGTTCACGTCCACTCTGTTCAGAATACCCATACTGGTTATAAGACAACAGGATCCTGTTAGGCATCCAGGACTGTTAGAATGCTGCTGGGCTTATTAGTAAAGTGGTGGATGAATATATGCACCCTCTAGCATCACCATGTAAAGCTATATACTTGGATTGAGACAAGAGTGATGAAAGAGCCCGAGCACTGTACGGTTCCACCTGCAGGTGAATGGGAAGAAAAGTAGAATGAAGGGCACTTTTTTCTTTTCCCTTAGACCAGTACGATATAGCTCTGTTAGTACTTGTTAGGCATATGCAATCCCAACACCCTCCTCTGGCCCTGATGTAGCCCGGACATCGCCTGCAGCACGGTGTGTAGTTGCTAGCTACCAGCAAAAATTGCGGAATTGGTAGCATCCTTATAACACCGTATACGTTGTCGCTGTCCGTCTGACCAGAAGCTGTTCGCAGGATATATGAGAGGGGTAGTGTGCACTGCTCATACAGCTGGAATCCAGTACGTGATACAAATGGTATCCAGATGAGCAGAAAAACCTACCGAATCAGAAAAGAGTAATGCTTCACGTTGGCCGACTACAAATAGTCATAGGTCTGCAAGAACAGACAAGAGTTAAGAAGATGTAGCTGCAAGGTCATCTTGCTAGGCAATTAAAGAAGCGATGGAGCACTAAGCCTACTAACTCTACATGAAGATAATGCAGTCATGCCTCTGTGTTGTCACCGTCGTCTGATATTGAGACTGATCACCTTGGTAGCAGAGGAACGACTGGTATGTTCACATTTGGGCGGTATAATCCAGACTAAGTTCATATGGCAAAGGCATCGTTAACTTCCGACTGGCGGAGTCTTGTACACCCTTAGGAAGACGAAGTTAAAATGAAGCTGAATGACCAGAAGTGAGAAAATATTCATGGTCTACAAGTGTTCGCACTCAGGTTGATAAGATATTAGTTGCACAATTGTCGCGGAGGTACATAGTTAGTATAGGTGTTAGAAGTATTGGCCGCGGAAACTCACGCGGGATATAAATATAAGAGTTCCTCTCCAGCTATTAGACAGACAGCAATGGAGAAGAGATCTTATCAATATAACAAGTTATTATCTACACTTCATACTCTTAGTAGTTTAGCGAACCGAGTATTAGCGACTTAATTACGACGCCTTGCTGACACTACTCCGTTATCGAACACTTAAAACGCTTAACCTTACTCTACTGAGCTCTGAGTTGGTTACCCATAACAGTACTAATGCTGTACCATGACGATAAGTTAGGCCACTGTACAAAGTAAGCTATCTACTATAAATAACTATACTAGTACTGTCAGTAGTGCATCAGCAAAAAAACCAACCTCCCTGGACGCATGCAGCCCGCGTCTGAACACCTGCTGTCCGTGCCTGGTGTTCCTTGCGTTCTGATCGTCTGCACATTCCGGTGTAACGCCTCTTACACCTGGTCTGCCCTAACCCCTACTTTCCGCCCCTGGCTCCCAGAGTCACCCTCAGACACCTACTTCCTGCCCTTTCGTCCGGCGGACTCGTACCTGAACCTAGCAGCCGGCGCTTTGCCTCCGTCCGGCGACATCTGACGATGCTGTTGTCATCCGCCTCCGGGGGATCCTGGAGCCGGCATTCTGTATTTGTAGATCGTTATCGATATCGGCGATATAGAATTCTGTCCCTGGGATCCCTCCTTTTTTTGTTTTTTTCCTGGCTGCAGACGCATACCATCAGGAAAACATCCGCCGATTGTTTACTACTCGCCAATTGTTTATCTAGGGGGATTTTGGGGGCAGTATTCGGTATTGGTGGACCTTTACAGATACCCGCGATACAGAATTCTGTCCAGGATACCTATACCTCTGGTTTTCCCAACCTTCATTTTGCCCGCCCCAGTACTCAATCTTGTAGAATAATCTAATATATTTCATTAAACGTCCACAGATCAATCCTATGATTCACGAGCCATTGGTTCTTCCCTTTTGGAATTACATGTGCCTGACCAATCACCACTCCTATGACCACTATTCGCATACCTCCATTATTCAGCCGCTTACCGACTCGTATATGTCCGCTCCCAGCCTGAAATTTGCCTCCATTGTTCAAATCGTACATGTGAACCAATGCCAGGTGACAGACATTGCCGGCTCCACTGAGCACATTTCTTATCTTGAATAGTCCCAGAAATCGCCCTACTGCCCGTCCCCTCAGGTCTTCATAGTTTTCCTCTCTGCCGGCCTGGATCCATACTCAATCATTTCTGGGACCGCCATTGTGGAAAGCATTCCTTCCAGTACAGCGGGCCCGGTGGACTTGGAGAACATCTGCCTCCTGAAAGTCAGCCACTGGAATTTCAAGCTGCATAAATTGTTCTACAGGAAATAATCCCAGTGTGGCCAAGTTAGCAGGCAGTGCTTGGTCATCAGTGGCAGTCTGCCTGACAAAGCGCAGCATCAGCTCCACCATATCGTCACAATTGATGTTAATGGCTCTGCACAGCTCGGTCAGTGTGCTGATATTTTTCAAGTGGCCTTTGAGGACCCGCCGAGGTGCACTCCCGCCAGGGACCAGAATCTCAGCCCCATCATTTTCCGCTTTTGAAAGCGCCTCTCTTGTCTGCAACCTCATTCCGAGAGCATGCTGGCAGCCATATTGCGACAAGATCTGTCGGGCGGCCTCATTCTTGTTTGACCTGCGGTAGCTCTCTTTAATTTGTTCCTTATGCGCTAACTCACCGATCTCAGTAAAGTACGTGGAGATAGATCCAAAACGTCGTACATGGGAGGCAAAGTGACCAAGGTAGTGCATCTTAATAAAATTGAAGTAGTTTTCTTGCCGGATCAAATCTGCCTGCTGGCCAGCCCGTTCAACCCTGTCTTGATCCATCTGGCGACGGCGCTCAGCGGCAATGGTGTGTTGGGCTTTCTTAACACGTCGATCGGCCATTAACTCCCTTAGCTCATGATCCTGATGATTTGCCTCTGCGCGGGTGGCCTTCGATATTCGTAATTCAAGAAAAATGTCTTTCATCTGGTGAAATGTCCGCAGGTAATTTTCCATGTAGGAAAGAGTATCTGGTGTATGACTGCGATATTGGGCCATGAGGGAGAAATCAATGAGTGCGGTAACACATTTCAGAGCCTTCTTGAAATTGTGATACTGAGACCTGTCCAGATTTCGCAATGCGGACGCCAGCACGGCTGAGATACAACGACCGAGGTTGCGCATTTCCTTTCCCTGCCATTGTGTGACTTCGCGATAGGCCTTTTTTGGTACACAAAATCCGGGATAAGATGGAATTGCTTTCCATGTATCACCGAATGCCTGCTGCCGTTTATGCTTCTTCAGGAATCCTTCCATCCATTCTATCATATGTTTGAATAGGCCAAGGTAGATGCCATGCAAGAGGTTAGGCTTCTGTAGGTCGGCCGGGTTTACTTGATGGAGTTTACTGAATACGTTGTGGCCGATTTTGACACCTACCCGCTGAAAGTATTCAGCAATACTAGCCACCTCCACCGGATCATGCTCTAAGGCTCTTTCTTCATAATGAGCGTAGTCGCGGACCCTATATATCTTCCACAGATTCCCACCAAGCTTCTTGCATGGAACTTCACACCTTGGACACGACTTGCTGCCTACTCTGTGCAAGCTCACATTCTCGGTGTGATCCGCAATCCAAGCTGACAAGATAGGGAAACAAAGCAGGGTTTTTCGGTCTGTACAATCCATTACGGTACCCTCTTGGGTAACCTGCTGTAACATTTCAAAGACAAGATTGAAGACAGATTGCGGAACATCCGTGTTGAGCCGCCGCTGGGCTTTGACCGCACGTGCTGATTCACCAGTAAACTTTGGCGGCACGGGAAGCAATGCCAGAAGCAGGACCGGCATCTTTACGGGGCTGCTTCTCATCCGCGAAAGGACATTTCCGATCGTCACATATACCGGACATGCTTTCTTATCACCTGAGAAATTTGTGAGATGGGTCTGGTCCGATAATCC
Organism: Tuber umbilicatum; assembly: GCA_003313605.1. Taxonomy (NCBI): domain Eukaryota; kingdom Fungi; phylum Ascomycota; class Pezizomycetes; order Pezizales; family Tuberaceae; genus Tuber; species Tuber umbilicatum. Next base: position 21,445 of record QLOI01002446.1, on the reverse strand, counting down.
AATAATAGGTATCGCTGTTAACCCAGTGGGTAGAGTCTTCTATCAACAAATGAAATTAGATGTTAGCACTCGACCACAAAAGGGTTTTCAGGACCTATTTCAAACCTGTGTATCCCACCACCAGTCCGCTGTATGCATCTCGGAGTATAATCGCTGCCCACTTGAATCGTATTCCCGTATCGGTACGTAGACCATATCTAATCTATAGGCAACTTGGCGGATGAGGCAGCGGATGCAGTCAACCACATTCTGATAATAAAAAATTGTTGAATACTGACCATCATCAACCGCAGCTTCGTTCCACACTAGGTACTCACGAAACGGGTCCAGCACGTCAAGGTGTTGTCGCAAGGTATAGGCCGACTGGAACGATCTGGAATCGGTACCACCTAAACCTTCTGCAAAGTCTGCATCAATCTGCGACTTGTCTACCTTGCTTCGGACAAACCAGCTTGCTAAATTAAAGTCATCCTCAGACGAGAAAGGGCTCCATGGGTCATCTGTCATGGCCCTATTGAACTCCGTATAGCCAGGCACATCACCAAGCGCTTTGCCAGCATTGCGAATAACTTCCTGGCTCGATGGGCGACTGCGGTCCCCCGGTTGGGAAACATCCTCAAAGTTTGAATCGCAATACAAATGATCCTTGATCTCATTGCTTGTGATCTCAAGGCTCAGGTCTGATTCAGAGTCTGAGTCGCTGTGCTCAACGTTTTCGTCGCGTATGAAATCGGTTGACCCTAGAGAGGTTGGGTCTGCAATTGCATGGAGGGATTGAACAATTTTATGACGTACTGTGTGAAGGTGCTTTTCGTACGCAGCAGCCTATTGATAGCATCGCTGGCAGTAAAGACACTTCGTCGCATGTGAAGTTATTGTGCTGAGGATGTTTCTCTTTCAAGGGGTCTTGTGGAGCGCAGGTGAGACTAGCAATAGTCAATTCAGTCTTCCAAGTCCGGAGGGAGATTTGTTTCAAAGGTTAAATTGAATTAGTTGTAGGGAGATGGTAGCCAGGTTCAGACGTCACTAGTCTGTATTCTTGGGTTAGGAGAACTGATCTTGCCCTGGGTTGACGCGCTGATTCTCCCTGATAATCTAATCATATCCTAGATTTTAGGGCACTTTGCGGCTCCTTTGCGGCTCTTGGCGGCTCTTTGGTGGCTTGAAAGCTTATCGTGGGTCACGTGAATTCACCAGATTCAAGATTAAAGATTGTTCAGGGTACAATTCTATCAGCCCCACCAAACCGTCCCCATGCAGTCTATATAAACTCCCCTCTCCCCCGCATCCATCTTCTCTCCACACCTCATTTCTGAATCATAATTACATCTTTCATCAACTGAAATCTCAACAGCACAGGCTACGTTAGCACAACCTCTCACTAGTCTGCAGAATCCCTTTTATTGTTCACAGTACACCTTCTATCGTCCGCGGAACATCCTTTACCGTCCGCAAAACATCTTTTATCGTCTGCAGAACCATCCCCACCACACCCCCATCGTCCGCAAGGCCTACTTTCCATTTTTGTACTAAGCATAAACAATTCCCCCTTTCCTACTGAGCTAATAGTGTCTGCTCATCCTCCTGCCACAATATTCGACTGAATTAGGAAACCCCTCCACTATCCCCTGGCCCTGATCCACCACAGGGGCCAACTCAAAAGCTGGTTTTATTGAGCCAAGAACGGCCAGCCATGAAAACGACGGCGATATTACCTGATGCAAGTACAACCGCGGCTTCCCCAACCCAGACGGTCCCAGCCCGGAGTATACTTCCTGACAGAATGCCATGAAGCGTAAGATGGAGCAGGAACGGATCCCGAGCTGGAAGCAGAGTACCCCCACCCAATGGGCCGTCATCCAAGCACATGGTCTTAACGTCGCCCCCCTTTCCACCAATGGCCGTGCGGTGCTCTGGCAAGGCCTTTCGACTTGAGCCCGGCGTTTTACCGATTGCTTCGATTACCTACTAAAGGACATAGCAAAAAAACATGCGGGGACCTTGGCAGACCTATTGAGGCCACCACCTGTTGCAGTTGTCGGCGCCCCTGCTGCTGCCCCCCCTGCTGGTGGAAATGATCGTAAGTTACCTTATAGTGTCTGCATTAAGCATTACAGCATGTGCTAACATCACCCTCGCAGGATCCGCCAGTCCGCGCGGTATCCGCCTCTGGATTGACAAGCCATTCATGCTGCACCAGGACGACCCACTTGAAGCTGGGTTGGACAAGATAAAATGGCAAAACAATGGGCGGCTCTACTGGATAGAGTTGACCGAACCCACATTTGCAAATGTGATTGCCGGCGTGGATGGCGTGTTGCAATGCGGATATGGATATCATATGCTGGTAGGCGCAACAAGACTGGAGACAAGGTTGCTCGAAGAAGATGCGGAGGAGCCCCTACCACTTTCTGAGATGATCCCAATGACCATGGACAAGCATGTCCACATCTGGTGGTCAATGAATCCGCCGGGTGAGGTAATAGATAGCCTGTTCTGCGGCTATTGTGATGCTGGTGAAGATGCTACTCCTGCACCAGCAAACAACCCCTTTGGCCGTCGTGATAATAGGAGGCCGCCTCCTGACGATTCGCAGAGCGGTGATGATAGCTCCGACGGTGATGGCCCCGGCCCATCCAGTACGCCCGCAAGGCGAATCGGCCAATTGATTAAAGTGGGCCTGAGAACTAAGAAAACTCTGGTAGGCGCCCGTCATAGAAACCCCGGCGAAGTTGATGATCCGGTTTCCAACAATGCCGCCAGTCCGGCCAGTGATGAAATCCCAGCTTTTCCTCTCACTCTCTCCCCTCCTCCCAGTAAGCAACCTTCTGCTACTAACCTGTGCACTCGTTTCTTAAGACATTTCTATCAATTAAAAAGGGTAACTGACCTAAATAAAGTGCCTGAACAATCCGCCTGGACCGTAATCAACGACGCTGGCAAACGTCCCCTCTCAGCGATTGCGGAGGCCAATGAGCCGAATCGTCCGGCTAATCTCCGAGAACCTCCAAGGAAGGTAATCCGCCTAGTGCCCACAATAGGCGCCACTATTGAAGCAGAACAAAAGAAAACCAATGGTGAAGTTAATCCGACTCCGCCACTTACTGACAGGCCGACTGTACCCAACAGTCCTTTTTTGTTGACTCCCAATTCTCACGATCTTGGCCTGATGGCCTCTGAACAGGGAGAGGTGACCGAATCAGCTGAGTATCTTCTCACGGTCACAGCAGGATCACAGCAGTCCGCCAACACTTCTGCAACCCAAGTTGGGACAGTGGGCAGAAGTCATCCTCCTCATAATCCACCTTCATGCAACGTGTTTCGCATCATATCAGAGCCCAGACAAGAAGCAACCCCTGCCGCTGCTTTAGTATCTAGCCCGGACACTAGTGGATACTTCACGCCTAGTAAGTTGCTGCCACAATTACCGGGTTTTCGCCTGCCATGTCAGCAGCAGGTCCTACTCTCATGCCAGCAGAAACACATCTTTGGAGTCCTCTCTGGTCTGTTTCTGCTATGGCTTAGCACCTGCCAGCAAAGCTAACTTGTTTCGACAAAATGTGGCTAACCTGAAGCTATGCAGATAGTGGCAGACTATCTGATGTGGCCTACGGATACTAGTGGACCAATGCAAACTCTTGGAAATTTCCATTTTTCCTTTTCATTTTTCCTTCTGGCATTCTCTAGATTTCTCCTGTTCTTCGCAGCTCCCCGCTGTTTTAGATCGGCCCCCAGCAGCCGGGCTGGTTTGTCTGATCCAATGTGGCAGGCTAACCTAAACCTACGGTCTACGGACCCCTGTAGGAAGAGCGCAAGATGGCAGTTTCTTTTTATGTATTGTGTTTTCATGTTCTATTGATTTCCATTGTGCTTCGCGGCTCAATTCCAGATTAGATTAGCCTGCAGTGGGCGGGCCGGTATGCCCTAATCCAATGTGGCTAATCTAAACCTACCATCTGGGGACCCATGTAGGAAGAGTGCGAGCTGGGAGTTGTTTTCGTCGAACTGTCAGAGTTTTGCTTTGTTTTTTGCGCACTGTTGTGCTGAGCTGGTTTTCCTGGTCTGCGGATGCTGATTGTGGGAGCCGACAATGGTGCTTCTCCTATGGGCTTTCTTGCTTTTAATTTGAGTTTTGCCGATGTTTCTTGCCCTCCTTAGAGTGTTTTCTTTTCCAGCTTTAGAGGCTTGTTTCTGGAATTACTAGTGTTTCTCATTATCTCTTATGGCTTCTTGCACATGGTTTTCTTAGTTTCCAATTTGTGTTGGCTTCGGATTAGCCCACTGCGGCCGAGCAGGCTTGCCTTGACCCAAGGTGGCTTGATCTAAACCTGCAATCCACAGATCCTTTCCGGGCCGGCGGGTTTGCCTTGATTGAATGTAGTCTATGGACAGTAATCGCTGGGAGCGGATGCCGGTTCTTTTCCTTTACACATATTATTACTTTTGTTAAGATCGCTCGTTGATCTGTCTTATCTCGCTACCTCGCAACAGGCGGCGATTCCTTATCATATAGTTTTCGTATACTATTCTCAAGAGTTGCGTTCAACTCTTAAGTCTTATAGTATTAACTATGTCGTGTATAAGATAGGAAGGATATTTGTTAAAGAGTAAACGTCTTTATATTCGTAAAGTTATAGATAGGAAATAACTTAGATGGTTGCGTGAAGATCTATCTACATGACCCAAGTCCGTCCTTATATAGATCTTCCCACAACCCGCTTACAAATCAAAATAACTATTATGAGTCACAACTGTGACTCATACAATCGCGTAACATCTTATGACTCAAACGAGTCATTGCACAATAAAACATATAACTATGAGTTGCTAACGCAATTCATGTGGAAACATAATATCATATAACCCAAAACGAGTTATTCGCGTAACAATAATATATGACTCACAACTATGAGTCATGTAAAACCTCCCGTGACCTCTAAATAGGTCATGCGCATATAATCATAAAACCATATAACAAATGAAACCCTATGACTCGTACCTGAGTCATAGTGCGAAATAGCTAAGTCAGTCTAGAATCGTGACAACTTTAGACATTTACTCTTGAAATTCGCAAACAATTCATATCCTTATCAGAATATAGATCCTTTTAGCTTTTACCTGTTGCTTTTCCCAACTTCCTATCGTACTTCTAGCTCATTTGTTGAGCCCGAGCGGTGCCTTAAACCTTCAAAGATTAGTGTTCCGGGCCCTGAGCCCTAGCCTTAACAGCATTTGTTATCGTCCACTTGGTAAATCTACTCAAACCAGATTAGTCCGCGCATGCTAATAAACCTTAAACCTTTCCGTCCACTTCATGAACCTCAAATTCTCAGCACTCATATTGTGCCTCGCATGCCAATTCCTATAGTAGGTATCCAGGTTCTGTGCGACCGCATGGGTTCTGACCAAGGCATTTGAACCTGGAAGCGAGTGACAGGTGGTGAAAATTTCGAGCACTTAAAGAAGGGTTTTGGGCTATTTCAATCTATTGATCTCAAATCCTGCACAGCCTTCTTGACTACCTACCTACCAGTCTACCCTCCCCAACACCATCAATTTCACTATCACTATATTCTATAACTATTTACCTACGTACTATGTCACAACAACAACGGTGGCTTGTGGCAGACAGAACCTATCGGTCCGCACAGGGTCGGCAGGTGCAAAAGGGGGTCCAGGGTGGGCATGTCTGGACATCTAAATCACAGGATAGGTTAACTAAAACACCACCCTTAGCTCCTTGTGCACATCCAAATATCGGGTCTTGTGGGAGTGAGAGGGAGAGTGTCATGCAGGGGTTGGCTTCGTCACAACTCCAGGTACTGGAGTCTGTTCTTGCGGACAACGAGCGTCCTTTATCACCTGATAACTCAAATGATGAGGAATATGAGGATCAGGAGGACTAGAGTGAGGAGAGCGAGGAAGATGAGGAACAGGAATCTGGTTAGGAGGCAGCCCAGAGACCGATCGGACATGGGTTTTGTGAATCGCAGCTGTCGATACTGACAATCACTCCGGGGCATACACAGAGTTCAGGGAGCAGGATCAATCACACCGGACGGAGAACACCGGGCCAAGTCCATGCCAGTCAAAATCGGCTCACACCTGCTAACCTCTCCTGCTCGTCAACATTCTCAAATCCAATTATAAGACAGACAATAACTCCCAGCCACACCAATCCAATGCCGGCAGAATTGGACAGCAGAGAGGGACCGCGAACCATGAGCAGACGAATAGTGGTGGCAGGGTTGGAGCGCAGCATTCTGCTCAAAGCTCAGGACCTAATATGGGACTGGACAATCTTCGTGAATCCATTTCCAGACGCAATTGCACTAGCCGCGGCAGATTGCAGGTGCTGGAGTGATGCCTGGAGTGAGCTGGGATTTCCCGACCATCCTGATGCCACTGAAGACTCTGCTGAACAGGCAAGTTCCCCTTAATTGAAAACCCACACCTGATCCGCCAAACTAAACAGAGTAAGTGGCAGCTATTCCGTGTTGCAGATTCGGGCGAAGCACTGCAGATGCCGATCTCAGTATCTGCGCGTTGCGAAAGTAGCTATAAGAGAGCTCTATAAGCTGGATATAGAAGATCCTGTGGGCTGTGCACAACGTGTAGCATACCTGCTAGATCAGGGTAGGTTCCTTTGCCCACCCAGCAATTATGAGGTATGGCCGTAGACATCTCACCTGCTATTTCTGACTGCAGTTACTAAATATGGTGAATACAGCGGACAGCCAATTGCCCTTAAATTCCCAGCGCCGCAGATTTCGGGAGTCATATTTGAACAATTATATTCTAGTCCTAGAAGGAGGGGTATGAAGGATAAGGGGTTCCTGGGTAAGATTAATGGCCCGTTTATCTGCCTAACTGTGGCCATTTTGTGCCATTCGCTTAGGTGTTGGTGGACCAGAATCTTCAGTGATAACGTGGCTTTCACACGTACTACTTTAAGAGATAAGCTAGGAAATGCGGACTTACAGTTTTCGAATATGTCCAGATCTCTAAGTAGGCATCCTGATATATCTGGAAGCTGGAGGTACCCGGGAGAGGTGGTAGGCCCGCTAACTGAAGGATAGGTCTCCTGGAACGCCAGATACAGACATAAAACAATACCAGCAGGTTCTTCCAAGGCCAAATCATCAAGCAGATAAGGGGAACATTGGAGGCCAGAATCGTGCAGGAACGGGGAAAGCGCATTGGGGGAACAGAGGGATATTCCAATGATGCCGCTGCATTGAGGCGCGAGTTTGGAATAGGTCCGGAAGCAGGTGAATCTCAGGTGACTGGTGGCCTTGCAGAGACAGAGCGCGGATGGGAGCGGCCGGAGCTGCAGTGGGCAGATCCAGAAGGAGTAGGCGATTCCAATGATTCCAATGCTTCAATGGGAACGTGTGGGAACGCCGTTGGAGGTGGGGGAAACGGATGTAGAAGAGGAAACTGTTTTTATTACTAGTTGGTGATCTTGTATATATAGGTGTAATAAATAAAAGATAAACACTGAAAGAGTCAGGAAGAGACAATGGTAGAGAGCTGTGTGAAGATGTCGGGGGTGATTGTAGACACAAAAAGCATGACAATTTATTGGGCAGATCGTGGCAAGCGATGCAAGGATGGGCAGGTCATCTGGCGGGCAACTGTGGGGCTGGGAAGTAGGGAAATGTGTCGGGTGGACAGCTCAAAGCTAGGACCGATAGGAAGACATCCGGTGGAGGTTGAGAAGCAAAAATGTGTGTGGAAAATGCTCAGTGAGCCACTCGAAGCGAGGTGCGAAGAAGGAGGAGGTTCCCTGGATGCAAAGAGACATCAGCCGGATAACTGCGAGCGTCCGCATAGTCCTGGAAAAGAGGGAGAACATTCCCGATATGCGAGAGCGTCCACTGGTTATCCGCGGGTGTCCGCATAGTCCGGCGGGTGTAACGGGGGCTCCCCGTGAGAAGATGGATCGCAAGGATGCGGCTGTACCAAAGCTTTCTTCATAAGCAAATGAAGAACAAATATGTAAGAGAGAAAACTTTAACAGTGAAACTTAATATCGTTAAGCTGCAGCTTTACTCAATAAGTTCTCGAGAGGATAGTTGATCGTCTTAGGAGAAGAGGTCTCACATATACTTAAGTAGAATTATATTGCCAGCTCCTCTTCATCACTCCTAAGCTAGTCTAATATCAAACTCACTATTCCATTCGTATTCGTCTATGCAAGTCTCGTTGACAACCACTCAATGGTGCCATTACGTTTTACAAGTCTATCGTCTTCTACTATCTTCGACACGATAGCTTGGTCTATGGACTCCCGTGATGAGATACTTAAGCCATTGGCTTGCACGGGCGCTACCCGTAGCCACTGACGATAAGTACCTCAGTCAAGATAAGACTACTACGATTCAGAGCTCGCTTACAACCTCCAGACTTCTTACAGTCTTTCGGAGGCATACAGGAGTCGAAGGTCTACCACTTAACCGGAGGCCTCCCGGGCTTCCGGTATACTTTACATACCTACTACCGTAGGCCTATAAGGATCAGTGATGTATGCACTCAAGAACAACTTCTCGTGTAACTATTCGATCGCCCTATGCCCTCTCATATATCCTGCGAACAGCTTCCGGTCAGAAGGACGGCGACAACGTATACAGTATTACACCGCCGTCTTCAAGCATAGGCTTTTACTAGTAAACCAGCAACCTCCCTTCAGTTGGCCCATGACGCATTGTCTGTACATCAGGGCCAGAGAGGGGTGTTGGACTCAGATTTCTCAATGTTCGCCAAGAGCAAGATTTTCTTCAGTTCGTAGGCCAACAACGGATTACCTGATTGAGCCCAGATTCGAACCTCCTATATAATCTTGCGTAACAAACAATCCTATGACTTTTCCCGAAACTTCGCGTAATCTTTTATGCTCAAGGTAGGGTAACTCCTATCCAAAAGTAGGGTAACCTCTTTGCCAAGGTAGGGTAACTATTCTTCCTAAGGTAGGGTAACTACCTGCCTTAGGTAGGGTAACTCGCCGGAACTCTCGGAGACCTTCCAAGCTCGCAGCGTAGACTTTCCCTACCTACCCGGTATACCTTTTCTCGTTCGCAGTCTAAGCATTACCATTTGCTTAGTCCACATGGTAACCCTTTAATAGAGTTACTTGACTAGCCTAACCGTAACCCTTCCGGGCTCCAGCATGGGATAAGACTAAGTCTACTGTAAGATCCAGCAGGGTCGTTACAGCGGGTATCCGCATAGTCCGGCGGCATGGCAAGAATTGTCAGGGTTGGGGAGGAGCATGGAGGATAGGCAGGTTCAGGGGAAGAAAAGGGAAGTGGCGGCATATATGGGGTAGGGATGGGATGGAAGAGTGGGCGGGCGGTCCGGCATCAGCAGGAGGGGGTATGCGGATAGAGAGTAGGAGCGACATGGGACGATCCAGTGGCGCGGTGGGGGCAGCGGTTGCCGGGAAAAATACGTCTGGTGGTGTCTGCAGCGTCGGAACGTAAAAAGAGCGCACCTGGACTCAAAGAGCCCGGGCGTGCCCAACCAGAACAGGAGTTTATGTTGTGTGCGCCTGGAGCTTCGGGCGCACAGGGCGTGCAAGGCGCACCAGGACGCAAGTTGAATTTTTTGCTGATGTGGTAAACAAGACCAAACATAACTCACCCGAAAGAATCCTCCCTGGAAAAAATAACAGAGCAGCAAAAGAATCCAGAGTTATTACACCTCCATGAACGGACAAACTAGCTTGTCCACCCATTTCTCGCACTCGAAGCGCACCACCTAGTAAAGCTTGGAACAGCACGCTTGAAGCTGAGAGACAGATAGTCTCCCCGTGCCGGGCTCATCCAGGGAGGGATTCGGAGGTCCCGTACGACCGACGGCTCGCCCCTTGTGTTTATAGTTATGGTCAGCAAGATCACGAAACATCACTCGATAGACAAACACCTGTTTTCCAAGCCTACGCACCGCAAAGGACACTGCTTACCCGTGAACGAGCATACCGCAAACACACCGATATATACACCCCTCAACTAGATGGGTGGTGGAAAAGATTGGTGGATTTCTGGAATGGCGAGGTGGTGGTACTCCTTCATTGACAATCGCGCAATCTTTCGTAAATTTATGAGTGCTCGAGGTCCTCCAGGTTTTTGGATGGCGCCTCTATGAATCTCTGCAGATAGCCGGGGCACTCATAGCGCTGCGAGGAGCGGCAGTAGTCTTTGTGCTGGGTGTCGTCCATGGGGCTAGAGATGAACATGGGGCATTCTTCGTGGTTCGCGCACGGGGTGAATATAGCGCCGGGCCCCTTTTCCATGGGGGGTTGGCGGAGCTGCGGGCATTCATGGTCGGGAGGGTTGGAAAGCTTCGCCAACGCCCTTGATGTACTCATAGTAGTCCTTTAGGATAGTGGAGCAGGCATGGGTGATGGCCTCGAAGCCCACCGGCGTGCCCCTCTCGTTATCAAAAGAACGCCACCGTTCGGATTTAGGTGCGACCAGAGTTATTCAATGGCTTGGCGGCGGAAAAATGAAGCGGGAGGAGTCTATTTGTACTGTAGCATTGATCAGGTCATAAAGTTTTCTCGACTGAGCCTTATTCTTCTCCTTCGGGGTGTGCGGTGTGGTTTAAATTAAGTTTACAAATTAGATATCCCGCACTCGCGGAATAAACAGAGTACGGTATCGTCCAAGAGCTTCGAAACCTTCTCACACTACCCCTACAGACTACAACTATTCCACACCCCACTACGCAAGCAACAACAGATTACGCCTCACCCTTGACCAAACCTTTCCACCCTCCCCCGACGGTTTTATTTTTTCTCTAGCAATGGAATCAAAAGTATTTTATACCATTCTAAATGCAATTAAGTCCGGTGATCCCGAGATGCTCGAGTTTACCGACCTTACCGCTGAGGAATCCTCTATAGTGATTGCGAGTCTGTTTGACCCCAAAAATAATTTTGAGAAGTATCGGTTCCGGTAAGACCCTTGAGAAGGTATGACCGCTGCTTGCTGATTCGGGGTAGAGTTCACTTTTCGGCACCCGACTGTTTTCTGCGCATAGTAATGCCCACCCTACTCCACGAGAGTGCGGGTGGGTGGCTGGTGAGGCAGTACGGGCGATGGGTTTCTGCTGGGCTTATCAGTGAAGAGGTGGATGAACATCTACACCCCCTATCGTCACCACGTAAGGCTACATGATTGGCTCTTGAAAACAATAGTTCTAACCAGGAACTTCAAGAACCGAAAACTTTACGGGAAATTATGCTACTAGCGTCAAGGAACCCGATTTTTGTTTTATTCCCAACGGCCCGGATGGAGTCCCCAAAGATTACCCATCGGTCGTCCTTGAATCCGGTTGGACGAACTCAGAATCATCACTTGTCCGGGAATGCCGGCTGTGGCATGAAGGATCGGGTGGGCAGGTTAGGGTTGTGATACTAGTGAAGTTCTTTGAGGAGAACGCGGAAAATCAAATTCGGGCAATTGTGAAAATATCGCATGCCACTGGTCCGGCTACGTTTACCTCCCGCACAATCGTATACTTTCTCCCTTCTAGTCTCGGTGAATGCCAACCGATCTTTTCTAACATACTGCCTAGAGTTTATTTCCAATTCCCGATCCCAGCCCGCCGGACCCCGCCCTCAGAATGGAAGAGTTATTCGGAGGGAATTGCCCACCGGGCGTTGACCCACAAACCGAACTTCCGCTGGATATGGGACTGCTGCGCCGCGGGGTTGAGCAATTTATTCTCAAACGCGGAAACGAGCTTGCGTGATTCTCCCAATGTATCCTCACTGCCAGCAGAACCTAGTGCGATGGAGATACTAACTTCCCATAGGACGTTTACCCATCAAAACCCATCACTCACCACTCATCCGCAATTCCTCATAACCCACCGCCGAGAATAAAAAAGCGTCACCAATGATATTAAATGCCACTGTGCGAGAAATGGAAGATAAAATTACGATACTATACAATACTCACTTCCACTCCAAAATCAGAGGAATTGAGAAGTGTGCTAGACAGCACACAAAGCCTTTCAATCCAACCCACTGAAATTAGTAAACTTCTGCGGACCCGCGCTCTTAGCTTTTCCGCTCCCGCCCTTTCGCTTCTTTCTGCGCTTCCTCTTGGCGGATTGTCGCTCATCATCGCTAGGCCCGTCCTCCAGGTCAGTGTCAGTGTCGGTTTCGTTCGGGCTGCGCTTCCCTTTTTTCCCTGGACGCTGAGCACCCGGGGCATTCTTGTCCCAGCGCCAGACTTTGATGGTGGGACCGGCTGCAGAGACCAAATTTCCTTCGCAATCTATTCTGAGCTCTGCAACACCGTCTACGCTTTCGCCGTCGTCGGTCAAAGGACTCGAGCCAGCTATAGCGCCTTTCGCTTCTTCGATGGTTAAGGAATGTTGAAGAGTCTCGACAATACGATTGCTCCCCAATTTGGCAATCCGGACTTTCCCGTCGGCGGACCCAGCGGCTACAAATTTCCCGAACTCGGAATTCCTATGCTGAAATGTGTCTGGCAGAGCGGCAATGGCATCGACAGACTCCCCAGAAGACTTTGAAAAGTTGATCCTGTCCTTATGATCCTCCCACTCACCTCTATTCCACAGCGCGACAACTCCACTAGAATTCCCGACAAGTATCCTTTCACCTCCGCGCCCGGCTCTAGCAGGCAGGCCAGATACATATGCCGAACAGAGCTGCTCGTCCTCCTGGTCTTCCGATTCGATGACAGCCTTCCCATGCTTGCGGAAGTCGATATAGGCAAGTGTAGAAGCACCGGTAGAGACAAATTGGCGGGCAAGGCCCCCGCCGGCGGAGGGCAGTGGTGTGATTGAAGAAATGTAGTCATCATGAACCCTCTTCCAAGTCTGAGCTGGCCGCGTAAGACTATTCTCGCGTACGTCGTAGAGATTAATCCTCCCAGAATCGGTACCAACGAGTAGGTGAGCTGAAGAGAGTGGGGCAATGACCGAGGGATATTCAGCTCTGTAGGAGGCATCCGTTAGCGACGCCTCTAGGATATAATAGACTTTAATTGGAAATTTTACGTGAGATTTTTTAATGAAGGAACATAAGCCTTCGAAATAACCTGTCCAGTATTCGCGTCGGCAAGCTTAAGGAGCGAATTGGCGCTGGCAGAGAAGATATCTATGAACGCAAGAGATGTCAAACCTACATCCTCCAAAAACATCGGGCTAGGGGAGCACAATACATTCACCATCCGTGCTAAAAGCAACCGCCCTGCAACTTTCACGATATCTTCTCGTACCCCAATGCGTAGCATACCCCTCATCATGGCCAGCTATAACCTCCTTTGGTTCCGCCCTCTCTTCAGACCCATCATCCCACCTGTAGACTTCCAACCTCCCGCTCAGGAGTCCTGCCGCATAAAGTGGCTTAGTAGGGTGAACCGAGAGAGAGAAGATATCCGAGGAGAGAAAGATTGTGTTGCATTTATATGCCATAGCTGGAATCAGGTCCGGCGTGAGGCCGGAGGGCAAGCTTATAGAATCGGTATATTTTGTATTGCTTTTCTTTCGTCGGGAATGGATCGACTGGCTGTGGCCGGGCCAAGCCATTGGTTTGACAGCTTCAAGGCAGGCCAAAGTGAAACCTGAACTGACTTTGACTTACCCGGCTCTTGAGGCTCTACGTTGTTGAGTAACCTTCTGCCCCTCCCTGTGCCTGCCCCACTACTCGAGCACTGGTACTGTATCATACCCGTCAAGTGTTGTGTTACAGAGCAATACTGACAGACAAGTTTAATCCCACCTACCGATATTTTAACACCCTCTACCCCTATCACAAGCTACACTGGCCACACTGCCCCCCAAATCGACTATAATAAAATATAGGGACCAATTGTCTCCAAATTCACCATGACAGCCATATCCAGTCTCCCGCTGTACACTCTCGACACACAATTCCTCGAATCTGCAAACATTGAGAAACCCGCAAACCTCCGAGCGCACCGAGGTCTCCATGAAGTGGCTTTCAAAGAGCTATATGAGATCGACAGGACAGTGGAGGAGATTATAGCTCGTGGGTATGCAAGAGTTGCACTACAGTTCCCGGATGAGCTCCTGAGGGATAGTACAAGGGTTTATGAGCTTGTTTTGGAGGGGATAAACAGGGAAACCGGGCAAGAGCTTCAGGCGGGAGCTGCTCAGGCGGGAGCTGCAGGGAACGGGGATAAAGCAGAGAGCGAAGGAGCAAATTGCAATGGAGAAGGAAGTTGCGCTCCAGACTCACTAGCGAAACTAACACATAATGTGGAAACAGCAACACCCGGAGCACCGCCGGATGCCAAAGTATGTTCCTGTAAAACATCTCCCATCCCTCAAATCACACAGCCTACCGCCGGCACAGCTACTACCACCCCAACCTCAGAGCCCAAGAGAGCCTTCATCCTAGCCGACACCTCATACTCCGCCTGCTGCATCGATGAGATCGCCGCAGAACACTGTGCCGCCGATGTGCTCGTGCACTACGGTCGCTCATGCCTTTCACCCACTACCCGGCTGCCGGTAATCTACGTCTTTACCTCAAGCCCTCTAGACCTCACCCATGCCGCCAGCACATTCTGCAAAACATTCTCGGACAAGTCACAAAAGGTGATCATAATGGCAGATGTTACATATTCTTCTCACGTCGCGCCTTTACACAAGGTTCTGCAGGGAATGGGGTACACCAATGTTTATCCAACAGAGGTGATACATGACCCATCAGCTCAAATTCCCAACAGGAGCCTTCCTCCAGACTGCTTAGCAGGAGAAGGGAAAGGGGAGGGAGAAGAGGGAGGATTAAAGTCATACTCCCTATTCCACATCTCCCCCCCACTCCCCTCCCTCCTCCTAGTTCTAAACTCCCGTGTCCACTCAATCCACACATATGACACAACCACTACTCCACCAACCTGCAACCGAGAAACCACCTCCGTCCTCCTCCGCCGGCGATACGCCCTCCTCTCCCATGCTCGCAGCGCAAATGTGATAGGAATTTTAGTCAACACTCTAAACGTAAAAAATTACCTCCCGGTTATATCAATGCTGAAACGACAGATCCAAGACGCCGGGAGGAAGAGTTACTTAGTTGTCGTTGGTAAAGTCAATGTCGAGAAGGTAGCGAATTTCGCCGAGGTAGAAGTTTGGGTAGGCGTGGGCTGTTGGGAACAGGGGATTGTAGGGGGTGGTGCGGAAGGGAGTGGCAGGGGATTTTTCAGGGGCGTGGTGACTCCATTTGAGATCGGAATTGCACTTAGCAGGAAAGACGGGTGGGGGTGGACCGGCCTCTGGGTGTCTGATTTCGAAAGCTTGCTTAAGATGGATGAGGATACGAAGCTTGTGGCTGCTGCCAACGGCAAAGAGGTAGACGCCGGTGAAGAGGGTGGGGAGGAGAGAGCAGACGAAGAGGAAGACAAGCCCCCGGAATTCGACCTACGCACCGGCAGATACGTAACCGCCCCCCGTCACATGCCTCGAAAACCCCACCCCATAAAATACTCTCAAGATCCCTCCACCCCCTCGTCCGCATTAACACACACCTCGAATTCGTCAAAACAACTAAGCGGTGCCATTGGGGGGGTAGTTTCTCCGGCTGCACAGTTTTTGAAAGACAAGCGCTCATGGAGAGGCCTGGGCAGCGACATACTGATTAAGTATGAGGAAGATGGGGGTGGGAACGATGGATTTGGAGCTGTGGTAGAGGTTGGTAGGAGTGGGGTTGCGAGAGGATATACTGTTGGTGGGGAGGGGGAGAGACGGTGATATTCTCTACCGGTAGGTGGGCGGCACGTTGGGTGTATGTGTAGCTTTGGATATCGATTGGGATTGGAGGATTGGGCATCGAAAATCAAGTTTTTGATGCGGTGATGCTTATATGTATGGTGGCGCATGGGTGGGTGTTTTGGCAGTGGACTATTAGTTTTCAAATATTTAGAATACAGGTAAAATTCGGCCACTTGGGATACCATCAGGCTATGCAAAAATGATATTTTCTTCGTTCGTTTCGGTCGTCGGCGTGGTAAGAGGTAATACCCAGACACGGGTATTACCTCCCACTACGGTATTATGGATATCCAAAGATAGGAATGGAAAGTAATTATAGAAGATGGAGGAGGGCAGTAAGAAATATATATTTGTAATACGAGAGGAGAATTGTGTCCAATACTCGAGTAGAGGGTCCGGACGAAGAAAAAGAAAGAAAAGAGAAAAGAGAGGTCGAAGGTTCAAACCTGAGTCGAGTAAAGAAACAAACGGGAGAGTATAGAACCCATGAAAAATGCAGCGTGGGAACCCTTTCGATGATGCCAAGTTATATCCAACACTCACAGTTCCCAATAATCACTCGCTATCACTCGTGCTATCTCATAAGTGACTCCAGACTCACCAAGCGAGTAGCCATGATAACAGTGTGACTTATTGCCTCATTAATACCTTCCCAACGCCAAATCCCGATCAACATGTGATTTGAAAAAGCACAGATCATTCATCCCATCATTATCACTATTACTATACCGTCACAAAAGGTTCACATTCCAGAACCCCCCCCCCTTCCCTCAATGTTTAACAGCAATACCGCCAGTCTTCCCTCCGCCATTCCCTACAGTCTCGATTTCCCCCTCGAGTGTAGAAACCGTCGTAGGAGCATTAGCACTTACGAGGGTGTCTGTCGGAGCGACGATAACACCTTCCCTAGACGGGGTGGATACAGGGTGCTCCACCAGCAGCCTCCTCCGGTCGATGATCTGGCGGATAGGCGTGTACATAAAGTATGCCGCGGCCCCCGTGACGGCGAATAAACCGGCTATGCACCCGCCGATAATGTCATATCTCTCGCCGACCTTCTCGACGCCGTCCCAGAAAGGCCCGGTGGGTTCTAGGACGTGATGAATTAGTGAGAGGATTTGGATTACGCCGATTACTACCGCTACCAGGATAGTTAGGACTGTTAGGACTATGGAGTAGTACACGATTGCTATGTCATCGTGGGCGAAGGAGGAGGTGGTGTATAGGGCAGACATCAAGGCTCCATCAGTGGTGTCGATGAGGCACATTCCCGCTTTAGGATGTCAGTAGGTGCGTGAGGAGAGGGGGGGGGGAGGGAGTACCAGTGAAGAGGACCGGGAAGATTAGGATAAGCCAGATGCTCGTCCCATGCGCTGCCTCGATAGAGGCGATTCCGAGAAGGGCAACCTTATTCTCGTTAGGCCCCCATCCAATAACGCACATTTCCTTACTCACCTCTGAAGAAGTATCAAATCCAAGGCCAACTGCAACGGGATCTCCGTTAATCCTTCCCTCAAACATCCCCACTACCCCTAAACGTAGACGAACTCACAGAGTACTCCCAATGGGTACATTTTCCAAGGCCGATCAATGAACCCAAAAAGGGCGCGACACATCCTCGTAAAGCACCCCGCCCCTGGAGTATCCCAGTCACCCACGATACCCTCGCCGAACAGCAAACCCTCCTGACTCGAGTGCATGAGCATATTCAATTGCTTGAAGAGTTTATACAAGATGTATATGTTTATCGCACCCAATATAAGCAGGAATGCTGCAGAAACAGAAGTTCCGACGATGCCGCCGACGCGGGCAAAATCGTCGAAACGTTTACTCACACCGGCAGCTGTTCCGGCGACTACGATTGAGGTGATTATGACAATCCTGCGATCGTTAGACCGTTCTGCTAGGAGGGTGCGGCTAGCGGCAGGAGATATGTACGTAGAATGCCCGAGACTGAAAAACATTCCAACGGTAACAGGACGTTGTCCGGATGCAATCAATTTTCTCGTAGTGAGGTCGATGGCCTACTACCTCGCTCAACGCTTTATCCACCATGCAGAGAATAGACAATTCCTCACAGCAATGTGGTCGGCATCAAGCGCATGTCTCAACCCCAAAGTGTATGCCAAAACCGAAGTCCCAGTCAACCCTCTATGAAAGGACCAACGCCACTGTCAATTGATCAATTTTCCCGTCGTAAAAAAAAAAACTTTGAAAGGTAGAAGCAGACTTATACTTATTCTAATTTCCGTTATTCTCGGTTAACAATCCGCTGGAGGAAATAAAGGGAGGGAGGAAGAGCGAAGGGAAACTCACGAGGGCGACCCCCACACCAGCCCAGCAGAGCATGTTCACAATAGCAACCGCCATAATAACGGCGAGAACCCTTATGGGCAAAACTCTCAACACGGGAATTTTCCCGTGGCACTCCTTAACAATACCCTTCGCATGATTGAAACGGTGATTCATTGCTTCTGTATGATAATATTCCAACGAACCAGTCAGCTTGAGTTCGTTTTATTATTAAAAGGGCTTCGGGTAAGCAAACACAGTATGTACCCACTACGGCAGATGTTTCGCTCGAGGGTAGGTCGAGGTATTGGATAGTGGGGGGGACGGGAAAAGGAAAAAAAAAAAGGCTTATCGGTTATCGCCTTGGCAGCCGGGTCACGATAAGCGGGGCAGTGGGGGAGGGAAAGGAAAGGGAAATTACAGTTAATCGATTGCCTGCATACTAGAGGGAAAGGGGAGGGTTGAGGGGCTCATGGGATGACTAGGATGACTAGGAATGCTTGAGAGGGAAGTTTTGTGTCTAGCGTTTCGCTGGGGGAATGCACCGCTGGGAGAAAAAATGAAGTGAAAGGATGGCGAGAAAGAGGGGTGACGGACCAAGTTTCGTCCGTGAAGCCAAAGATAAATAGGGACACAGGAGAAACTTTAGGAGAGCAAAGACGTAGCGCACCCCACTAGACGGTTTTCCTTGGGACTGCAGGAGCTGGTAAAGCCCCCCCCCCCCCCCATACTTTTTGTCCCGAGTGATCGCCGATGATCCCCCGGTCCGGCCATCTATCCCGGAAATGGTTTTTGGGAGTTCTGGCCAGAGGCTTGGATATCCGCAACGGGGTTGACTGCCATGACCTCTGGGATTTCCCGTGGACGCTTGGTCGTGGGCCAAACAATGACTACAACGGGTTGATACTGTCATTTCTCCTTTTGAAGAAGGAGACAGCATCGCAGTCCAAGGCCCCTCCCAACCCCAACCCTTCTTCCCTGACGGATATGATACCCCCCCTGCTTCCTTACTTTATGGTTACTGAAGCTGTTGAGGATGTTGAGAAGTTAATTATTGTTGATTGGGGGAGAAAAGGGAGTTGAAGAGGAAGAGAGAAAAAGAGAATGTTTGGAACTACTAGAAATAAGCTCGTACATAGGTGGACGTCGCGAGCGGCTGTATAGGGCTATCCGTGATGGCGGAGGTAAGACGAACATCGGCACGATCCCCAACAGAAGCACTCATCATAAGTTAAGGACTAACTTCGAGGCAATCACAAAGCATCACTCGTCAACCACTAGAGGAATAGCACTTTCCGATGTGCCTTCTACGTCTTTGGGTGTGACTCGGTTTCTGCATTGGCTAGTCTCGGCTCAAAGCTGTCCGAGCCTAACTTGTTCTGTCCCTCTTTCATGTCACACTGCAATCAACTCTGTTCTTCTTTTGTTTCTCTAGTCTTCTATAATCTCTGCTCGAATCTCCTCCTTCCACCGCTATTGTATGCCACTACTTCACCGCATAAATAGCAGGTCTCTCTTTTCCCCTTCCGGATTTCATTAAGCTCATTAATTCACTACCTCTCGCTCTGAAAGCTTCAAGTATACGGTTCGATTCCGCCTGCTTTTATTTACTCTCTCCATCCCCCACCCACCAGCTCTCAGAGCACCTAATAACTACAAAACACCTCCCCAACCCCCCTCTGAGATAGTTCTGTCCGCCCGAGGCCCACAGTGTCCCATCACAAACACCTCCTTGTGCAGGATTCAGATTATTATGGTAGTAATTACCATGCCAGTTCATTCCTCACCTCCCCACCTCCCCACCCGAGCGATCCCTCATGATACGGTATGATATGATAGACCTGCAGAGTCCTCAACTAGGCTAAAAATACAATGCCGCTCTGTAGTTAACCGAAGCATACCACACCGACGACAAAAACCGCCTCCTCTCGCCCAGTGCTCAAACGGCCCACTTGTGTGGTATCAGAGACCACACAACTTCAGGGATAGGTGTTGCCATAATACTATACCATTCTATAAGTAGTGTGAGAATATGTATGATACCATCCCCAACTCCAACAAAATATTTTCCCCAATTCGAGAGGACACGGCCTAGTGCTCAACCTCGACCGGTCGGCCGGCGAAAGTTTTTCCACAATCATACTGCCCGGTAGGTTCCCGCGCTCATAGGCGCATTATATTCCAAATGGTTGGTAGCCTGGTTCAGCGATATCCCCGGCTCGATGCAGCTAACCGGCCATTTGATACTCTGAGCGCTCCTTACACTCGTGTATGCTTTGCTCTCACCCGGAGACGTGCGAACAGTGCCGTGGGTTGGCGACTTGGAATTTGAAAACGGAGCATCACATGTAAGCGGGTGTACGGGGTTCGGAGTGCGCACCGGGTAGATGCGAGGAGTGAATACTCGACCAACTTAATCGCCATTGCTAGGAATTTGGGGATGGGTTTATGGATGAGAGTTCGCATTATACAAATGACCTAAGTCTGTGATATGAGAGGCGACGAGGTTACCTGATTAATCGGCAGCCGATGGGGAGCGAATGCTGTAGGGTACATAAAGTCAGACGAAAACAATACACAAGACAATTTATATTTTCTACCTACGAAAATTACACAAGAGACCGCCGAGTATCACAACAACCGAAAACAGGCAGGTGGCCGATGCCCGAGGACTGTGCCATTCTAATTGTAATTCATTCTACGAGCCCGGAACTCAAAGAATTCGGTGAGAACTGCTCTTCTTAGGGCGGGTTTAAATGTGAAGTTGTACGGGTAGAGTAGGCTTTGAACAACATCTTTTGGCTGAGACATCGGCCGGCGGGACATGCCAAATCAATCGGGCAGCTACCCGAAAATCTATGGAAATCATGGAAACTTACCACGAACCGACGCACCACCGGTATGCAATGCCAAAGTACGAACGGAAATCACGAACCGGAACAAACCCACAAAGGCTAACACCAAATTGCAGTTAATATCAGGAAAGCTCGTCGTCCAGCACATGCCGGAGGATCGAGTCTGTCCGTCTTCTATTATCAGTACACTGACCCCGCAAAACAAAAAAAAAAAAAGACGTCGAAAAATAATCCCGTGAAAAAATAAAGAAAATGCCAGGACAGCTTTTTCAATAAAATGCTATCCCATCTTCCTTTCACCCGTGAAAAAAATCATAAAAACCCATGATGAAACGTCCCAATAATTATTGAAATTGCTTTTCGTTTTTTTTAAGATTTCCGTTCCCCTACTTCCTCCTGAACGAGCAGCCCTCAGTGAGACGGGCCTTACCACCTGTTGGCTGGCAAAGAACAGTAGCACAGGATCCGCAGATGACGACGGTTTGGGCGTGCGAAAAAACAGTGGTGATGTTAAAGCAGCCGGG